>JAHXMU010000659.1:591017-746094 GCA_019455685.1 Philornis downsi
TATATACACAGTGCTGTATTTGACTTAAGATTATTTAAAATCTGCGTTTTTGACTTACTGGTATTCTAATGGGTTTTGGCATTGACGTTGTGTTTTAAAGTGCCCCGGTAACAAAATAACGTAACTCAAGTTTTGCTATCTGGAGCACAAACGAATGTCACCTTCCCCAGGCATAAAATTGTTGCGCATCGCTGTTGCGTAATTTTGTTGTGGTTTAATATTGGTTTCAAAACGACAGAAAGGACATGTATAAAGTTCAAAATATGTATGAAGATGGGCCGAGTTTCATAGTGACAACTTGTCCGGAATATGAAAAAAAGAACCAGCATTAAGCAGTAGTCTCTTTATTAAACCTCGTCGTGAAGAATATAATTCGTTTCCATTCCGGTCCAAAAAGAATTGGATGGGGCAAAACTTCCCAAAACATCTGCACGATAATTGCAGTAGTTTGTACTCCTGAAAGCTTGAGTTGTGGTGGTCATATCTTGAAGAAATTATTGATTTCGTCCTTTTTATGAGGTTTCTGTTGTAATGAATTAGTTTTTTTTTATTGATGATTTAAGCATTGTGGTTTGTTGTTAAAAAATGTATAACTACTGATAACCAATAAAGGCTCAGCATGTTCAAAACATATACATATGTTCGGGAAGTTCTTATCACAAAACCCCTTTTTGGAGTCGACTCCCTCCCACAATATTGATTTGCGAAAATCGAACTAGTTTTGGAAACATGTTATGAAGCTATTTTTCAATAATAAGTGCACATTTGTCACTATTTTATCTGACGAGTCAAATGTTTAAAAATAATATTGTAACAAAAGTTAAATTCTACACTATTCGAGAATCTACATATACATGAAATATCGTTCAAAAACGATTATTACTTAAGGTAGCGAAACATGAAAGTGTTTTAGAACATATGGTGATCATGTGACACATCTGTACACTTAAGTGTTATAGGACACTAAGATTTTCCTTGTGTATGTCAATATTAATTCCAAATGTTAATTATTTTTAGATTTTGAATGAAACTGAAAGTGATTTAGGTAAACCCTAAGTAAAACCACAGAATTTAAAGAGCTACAAATCAATGCTGAATACCGAGATGTAATGGTTTTGCTAAAAAAATTATCAAATAGTTGATGTTGTGCAGTACGTAGAGGACTGAAATAAACAACAACTATAAATGTTTTGAAATGAAATCTGTGCCTCAAATGTAGACGACCTTATACACAGTACATTCTGAAATTTTATTTTTTAATGAGTTTTCCTCTCAGAATGCAAAATCTAAAAAAATTATAAAATGTCATATATTGGAATTGGATTAAAATGGAAATTACAAATAGCAGGTACAAATTTCCAAGCTTTGGGATTTGTGGCGAAGAAATTCAATGTGTTTATGTTCAATTTTGTTCGATCATAGCCCAAAAATGTCTATTGGTCCTTTTCCTTACTTTTTGGTTTCCCTTGACTGTTGTATTATTCTTCTCCTTGCTCATTTCTTTCACATCGATTGATAACCTCTGCTCACAAAAACGTCATGGTAACATACAAAATTTTCAATTTGTTAGATGCTTAAATTGATCAACATCGTATTAGCTAAAACATACAATAATAAACTAGCACGGACAAATAACACATTGCTATTGTTTCGTCCAATTGTAGACTCTTGAAAATTCAATGGATTTTAAATTCATTGGATTATCAGTTTCATTACTCTAAGATATTCAAATTGTAAATATTATTCCAATCAGTTCGGAAGTGGTATCAATAGCGATTCTAACTCGTATAAATGCCGATTTGTATAAATACCGCTACAAAGATTCTACGGATGCATCTAAAATCGCCAGCATGTTTTGAAGTAAAAAGCTCTGCATATCCATGACGATATTTCTTTATAGTATGTGTAGGGCACACTAGAAACGATGACGCCTTAAATCCGTTTTGCACAAGAACTGTACAATTTCCAGAGAAACTCGCTGAAATATCTAACCATGTAACATTTCGCCCGATTTTGAGATGAAATTGAAAAGAAATTTCTGACGTTTTGGACGTCTAAATTTCTGAAATTGTTAATTACTATACGTTTTGAACTTATATGTATGTTTTGAAAACCATTGAAATCCGTTCATAAGTCTGCCATAATCAATGTAAAAAGTGTTTCAGTATTCTATTACAATCTATCCACATTTTCTGTTGGTTTTACCTCTCATAGTGTTGAGCGCTATTCACATAAACAGCGTACCATGAAGCCCAGATGGTGAGGATAAAAATATATTTTTTTCTTGTTCCTCAGTGAAATTTATTAAATTCCAATGAGCGGATGAACTTGATCTCTTTCCTCATTCCCATGAGAGTACAGCTACGCGTGTTTAATTTTTCATTTGCCCAAAGCGACTACCACCCTTCCCGCCTTCCTCCCACACTATCTCTTAAATATTTGTTCTTTTGCACAAATTTTAGGTTTCACATAAATTTTAATTTGATTTGTACGCATATTGGAAGTTATTCCCATGTAAAAGCATCTATCCCCCTCCCCATTATAAATTAAATGCAAATATTCGCAGTTGTTGTTTGGGGGTGGGGCTCGAATATTGACAATCTGTAAAGATGTTGGTGGTGGCGCCAAACAGGTGTACGAACATACATAATTTTGAATTTCTTCGCTTGTGTTGTAGACACCTATTCTATGATGGGCGCATGATAACCTTGACATGCCATTACGATTGGAATTTTGTTAAGAATTTGTTATTGTTCGATCGAAATTAATTTATTCCATTTTGTTTTGTCTCGTTTCATGTTAAGTTATTACTTTGTTACAAACAAATCCTCCTGGTATTAAGTTTACAACCAAAAATGATGAGCTTTTAACGCATTTCTAATTTATTCCGCATTTAAGAGACGTTCAAGGAAATGAAGATGTTTTCAAACGGAATCTCCCACAGTGCATAATTACGGTCTATCAATTTGTTGTTGATGTCGTTGTTTGTTGTTTGATATGGCAAATACTATAAAACCATTTATCGAGTTCAGTTTTATGTTTTCATCTCGTCGTTGTCGTCTCCATCTCCCCAGCATCAGCTCAAGCCCCAGCTCCGTCATCGTCATCGTCGTCGTCGTTGTCGTTGTCGGTTGTCTCTACATTATTATTGGCAATAAAATGCAATTGGTAAAGTTATGTCATGAAACGCTTGCAGTTGTTTTTGCTGTTGTTTTGGTCTGGTCTATGGAAGTTTCTGCTTCTGCATTTATTTGTTGGTTTTTTCGTTTTGAGAGCCAGAAAAGTTGGACTGCTCCAGTGCAGCGGGTCGTGGGAAGGTGGCGGGCGGGAGGACTGACTGTAGCACTCATAGTCTGCTTAAATTCAGCAATACTTACACTCGTACATAGGTAGGTATGTACTCGTATGCATGCATTGGTGTGTAGGTCTTAAAACATATTGACACTGTTGGTTTCTGGGCGCTGGTTCGGGAGGAAAGTGGGTCGATCGTTTTGGCTGCCTTAAGTGTGGTTGTGGTAGTTAGCATCATGAGCTGCTGCTGTTGGCGCTGATGCTGTTGCCACTTTTGTGGTGCTAAAATCAAACACCTCTTACGGAGTTGTAGCATACAGTGCGGTTGTGATGATGGCGTTTTTTGAGTCTTTCCATGGACACGGGAATCCTTTTTTTTTGTTTTGGAGACCAACCCCTCCTCTGACGCCACCAAAAAGATGCAGAATGTACAACACATTCGTACATGCCATGTGATTGTATGTGTCGCGCTCTTATGTGCATGGCTGTGTGCACACAAAGTGTGTTTATAATAGTTTTATGGAAATGTCATTGGCTATGATTTATCTAATAATATATGTATTCACCTAATTTAATGCCACACATAAATATTCTTTTTATTGACAATTGCTGCAAAACAGTTGCGGTGCATCCGTATTTCAACTGTTCGATAATGTTTTTGGATTTATTTCCACAATTTATGTCTATTTTGCTGGGAGGAGTGATTTCGTGGTGGCGAATTATTGTCAAAGCGAAAATGTCAAGTTTAACTTCTTTATTGCCAAATTTCAAAGGCTGTCAACAATGACAACAACTGTTGTGGTTGTCTGAAATATCGAATATTTCAAGAATGGGGCCAATCAATTCATGTGAGAGTACAAAGAATTTTGAAATCCAAAAGACCAATGAACATATATTTGAATGTGCATTTGTGTTGGAAGGCATGAACGTGATTTAAAAAATTGAAATTTTCCGTACTTTCCGAATACAGATTTTATGCAAATTTGAATGAATTAAAAATCGGTTAATGGCAGGACAGCTTATGGACAAAACGAATAAAGCAAATTCCTCTGCTATCCATGAATTGATTATGACGGAGCTTCCCACTTTCAGTAAGCCTACTCAAATTTCTGTTTTAAGACTCACTGTCTGAGATGTCCTTACTGGACGTCCAAAGAAGGATAAATGGTTGTGTAGGGGCTCGAACTCACGATCATATGCACTGTAATCGTATTGTGTGGTGTCATTTCACGCTTAATATTAGTATTTTATTTGGATTTTCTTATTTTATATACATGTTTTTAGAAAATTTATTATTTAAATCAAGATAGGGTTTAATAGTGTGGTTCGCTTTAGATATAGGGTGTCCCAAAAACCAGTTATTGCTTTGGTTTACAAAAGAAAAAATATATGATATAAAAAAACTAGAGAACTAAAATTGTCGCGATTCGGCAAATCTGTTAGTTTGCCCGACACTTTATACAAAGGATTTATGAGACTCTCACAGAAACAGTACCAATTCATCATTAATAATTGTCAGTTAGGTAAGGCAAGTTTGTGTACATTAAAAACATATGTTTCTATATAGCTGTGCAAATGTTCGCACTTTTTACGACATCTAAAAAGTGCCTAAAATATTTCAGCGACGATTAGCCGATACGCCCTGGCAACCCTTATTATTGAGCTATATTACTGGCAGATGCCTGCTATGCTTTTTTACATAAAGACAGAAATTCTTTTAAAACCAAATAATCGTACCTACACAATCATGCTAGTAAACTCAATGAAACGCAGTTATTTGGCATATTTCACTTTGAAGTTTTCTTTTGGGGGGGCAGATCCTGTAGCACAAACGTATCCTGATCTATTTGCAGAACACAATTTCGAATGGACAAACAATGGAAGCTCTCATATCTTCCACAACCAAGAAAATGTTCGTTAAATTGCCAATCATCCAGCCAAGCTTTTCCCCGAACTAATGTAAACTGAAATGAAGCGAACATTTTGTATTTCAGTATCCAAAGTGTGGCTGATTCTTAAATGAAAATGTAATACAAAATTCTACTTCTAAATAATTTTTAAAATGGATTTACACTACTTTCAAAATTAATGGTCCATATATCCCATGTCGTGTCCTCCTTCTTACCTACAACTGGTTCAGTGTGTAATATTTCGCGAAAACTATCTTTAATTATATTTCACCGGTCTTTCCCACCAACTCGTCATATATTTGGCAGTAAGCTTTATCATAAGTTTTACGAAACTTAATTTATGTGTGACTGTTTTCTCAGAGTCCTTGATATTTGAATGCCGTCGAGGGCTGAAATGTAATTTCGTGCTCGTATTTATGAAAATGATGTACGATTTTAAGCATAAATTATAATATACGAGCTAATTAAATAATTTATAACGACGAATGCTTTGCTTGTATTTTTTACGATTTCTTTCGTTGGCTCTTGTTTTGTTAGGGTTGGATCATTTTACATTTGAGTTCTTCATCCACTTCAGCTCCCTACCTCCTCCGCCCCCCCCCCACAATACCTTTGAGAAATTCTTGACTTTTATTTGTGTCGGTTAATATAATATATTAATGACTTTGTAGTGTTCTCTGCTAATGTTTTTAGTGAAGTATCTAAATACTGAATTTCTAGTATCGCGTAGATATAACTGACTGTTGGTATTTGGTATTTGACTATCTGTTCAACAGCCAACAGTCGTTCCCCACATCCACCTCGTTGATCTAAGAAGTTAAGAATGTCGACTGTTGGCTGGCTGGTTGGCTTGCTCGTTAACAGTCAGACATGGTGGCACTAATGAAAATGTACCTACTTGTGGATAACAGCAGTAGACGTAGTCAGTTTCAGTTTCTGTATAGTTTCGTATGCATTTGAATAATATCTAAGAGCTAACGAAAACATTCGTGCTGGCCCAGACCAACGATCACAGAAAGATTACAAAAACCCACAAGAACTACAACGGAGTTAACTGAAAACCTGTTAACCTTTATCGGTATTATGGTTATTCTGTTGTTTTCATGCTGAGAACTTTATAACTTTGTTCCAGTCTTGAGCTGCCATCCAAAAACGAGTACAATGTCCAAATGTGTTCGATATTGGTCAGATATTGGTGGTATCTGTGTGAATTTGTGTGACTTTTGTCTCAGTATCTTTTGTTAATTAATGATTTATCGTTTTCGTATGTAATTGGCATGAAAATAGTCTTTAGGGGGAGAAGGTAACAACCAACTACGGCTATGACAAAACGTTTAGAAAACTAGAACAGAAGTGTCCATACCAAATGTCTTTTTCCCCATTGTTCAAAAGAAATGACTCAGTTGTGAATTTAAATGGGGGATTTTAATAATGAAAAGAAGGGAATTAAACTATGTGTCATCACAAGCAGTATTTCGGCCATTTTGGTGGCCATTAACTTGCAGATAATCTATTTGTTTTACGGAATCTCAAAATCCTGCAGGTCTGTTGTGAATGAGGCGGATATTGAACTATATGAGTTGGGCATAATGTGATAGCCATTTCTGAAGAGGTACTAAAATTTGTGGATCCGGGAGAATCTGAAAGTCTCCCCGAAGGAAGTTAAGCTCCGTCTAATTTTTTGTTTCCTTTCCGCCCCTTATTTGTTCAGCATTTAATATTTAAAATTGCCTTTGAGTGACAGTTAGCTGGTTAGTTGCTGGCAACTCTTCAGGGTAGTAATGCCAAGCGTTCTTAATTTAGTACTTTACCATTAAACAACAAATTTTTTGCGATAAATTCGGCTTATAGAAGTAATAGTTTGTTTCCATAAAACGGATTGGTTAATTCTTTCGTCAAATAAATAGGCAACTATTTATTTCCCAAGAATCTCGCTTGTCGAGTAAATGAACAAATATTTGTGTTTGTGTTTATAATTCGAATAGATTTTGGATAGTTTTATATTTACTAAGTAAGTTTACCATAAATCTGTTATTTTCGCGTGAAACATTATGGAGAAATTTTGGGGACAACTTTATAAAAGGTTTCAAGATAGTTGCCGAAAGCCTTCATGCATTTATAAAAACTAAATTCTCAATGCTTTCGTTCGTTCGTGTATCGTTTTACGAAAACAGGCTGTAAGCACTTAAAACATTCGCATTTTTTATTAAAAAAAATTTTGTTCCTATTTATTATGTAGAAAAGAAAATTTTTGCTTCATTCCCATAACTAAATTTTTGGACACATCAGCGTTTAGCGCCGATTCACAATGTTAGTTTGAGAATCTTATGTAAGAATTGCTGCTTAGCAACTACTCAGAGTGTTCGCCAGGACATCGGGATGACCGCCATTAAAAGACAGAAAGATCTTTGTTTCGGTCGTCATGTTCGTTTATATTTCCATGTGTTTAATAAATTGGTTTACAAACCATTTGCAAATGGAGCAGTAAATGATTTCATAAACTTAGATGCTATTCAACCAGCTTTCGAGTCATGCAAAAATGTTTTTTCAAAGCAATATCTATCTTGAAAATTCTTCAATTTCAAATTGGAAATTGTGAATTATTGCAACACAGCATATACCACACTGGCTCAACTGCCAACTGATATATAAATCGGGTAGATTTGAAAGAAATTTTAATACATTTTCTCACTTGATAATAGCAACAGGAGCCAGTGGACATCTTCACATAATTTAAGATAAATACATTTTGTTTTCAGCAACAGCCTATCGACAATTGAACAAGAAATCAACAATAACGCCAAAAATAGTACAATATGAATAGGAATAGTTAATGGATAATAAGCTCGTATAGTCTCCAATGCAGTGGTTTACAACAAGCGCCACCTATGGGTAATATTGGTAATCACATCTGCTGCCACAAGCGACAACTTCTTAAGTGAAGTTATGAGAAAGGTGACATTATTTGATATTACTATTGCACTTATATTGACGCTCATTTACGTCACTATTCTACAAATCCTGTCTTCATTCACAAATTATTAAATTAAAATGGATACTGAATAGTGTTTCGTGCTGATTACCGTCTAGAAGAGATAGTAATTTAAACTTTGGTTAATGTTTGTCATTTTTGCGGCAGTACTCAAGTTTCTGACCAGGTCTAGCTTCACACATTTTGCCTTGATAACTTAGTCAGTTTTGAAATCAATTTCGCATTTTATTTGTTATTCCACTTACAGGAGTCGGCATAAAAATACTGAATTAAATTATTCTTACGATGTTTCTTTAATTAGACATTGCTTATGTGTAATTAACCTTTTTCCTTCTGTTGTTCAAAGAGCCTTTAATTTTTCTCACTTTTTGTATTATCATCTTAATTCTGCAAAGGATAACAAAGTTACATGACATTTCAAATTATGCGTAAATTAAGCTATGCAAAGCTCTGAGGCTTGCAACCAATGAATCTCTTGTTGTATTAACAAAAACTTGGATGACAGACCAAATACTCGTCGCATCATGTAGTTTCATCAATGAAATCCCAAGAAAAAGACAAAATATCTTATTTCGTTACCTTAACAATCGGTTCGTTGCCATAAGAACTCCAGAACAAATAGAGCCTCAAGTAAACAGCATAATTCCTTGAAGTTGTAAACAATCCCGCTACCGAACTACGAGTAAGAAGAACGAACAAAATGGGCTAGTATAAAGCGGAGGAACAGAAACAAATCTCCATTAAACGTGATTCCAGCAAAGTCTTAGGACTATAGAAGGAAGGGTCATTTAATATCCTGTAAATATACTCGTAGCTAATTATCTCAAGTAAGAGCGAATAGCAAACTTTACACATACGTACAAACAGTATCCATATGCGTGAAAGGTCATATTACACACACTAACATGTGGGTAAATATCGTATATGTGTATTAGCAAACACTAATAATAATACACACTCACACACTCACACAAGTACATGTGTAAAAGATGTTGTATAGAAGAAAAAAAAAAAGAAAAAGAAAAAAAGGGACATGACATCGAATGTCTGGCAACATGTGTATGCATAACTTTAATGAATCTATAGATGGATTTATCACATAATGCTGCGACTATGGCCACGAGTATTCGAGTAGGTTTGTTTGTCCATGGCTCCCTCCTGTGTCTCAAAGTGCGCAAGTGGAAGGAAAATGACTTGAATAAATAAATGCTGATGTGATAACAGCAAAAAGCGGCCACAGAATTGCTGAAAAAACCCGAAGCAAAATCGCTATAAAAAAGAAAATCGACATTAATTAAAGAATTTTCTTGTTGTAACTGCGAGGTGTGTTTGCGCATATAAACATAGCAACACGTTGCACGGATAGACGGACGGACGGATACAGTGGACGTTCAATATGGGGCATACCAGTCGTTTGGCAGGTTTTGCATTAGGCTGCGAGTTCTTCTGTTCCTCGGTACTACGTCTCTGCTTCTTGAGGGGCAAGTGACTGACATGCAACTTAATTGCTACTTAAGTAAACACAACAGCATTCTAATATGCGTACGTATGTTTATACATACCCGTATGTAAGTGTGTATACACTTGCACAACAAGTCCATGGGGCAAAATACTTTGATCAGATGTACATATAAGTAGGCTGTGTACACATGTATGTAGTATGAACGTATGTACAGCTCTGTATCTGTATCTATTGGTTATAAAAACGATTAAATGTTAATCCAATAATTAACTCAAGCCCTGGTTTTAGTGTTAAAAGATTGCGAGCAACGAAACGATGTCGTGTAGACTTCTGCGGATGTAGACATACACAGAATGTACTTGAGGTGGCCAGTAAATTACAATCGCTAGTGTTTCGTATCTGCTCCTCCAAGCATTAAATACTGAATATTTCGAGTCAACTCTGCTTACAAGAAGATGGTAATTTTTTCCTGCAAAGGGCACAAATTCTTATTATTAAATTTAACTTAAAGTATCTGAATTACAACACTGCCGTTTTAATTCCAATTTCGTCAATTTACCTCGAAGCAGATATTAGAAGCTTAAAACAATAGTTCGTATTTATTTGTCAACATAATCTCTTTTTAGCTCGATACACTTTTTCCAGCTATGTTCAGTAGCTTCTATACCCTGCTTATAGTAAGAAGCCAAACTCCTAAAAAATTGCCATCAACCGCAGACTCCACCCCTTCATTCAAATACCACCCATCAATTTTTTCTAGTTCGGAAATAGGAAATAGTCCGAGGTAGCTAAATTTAGCGAATAAGGTGCGAGACGAAATAATTCGAATTTTAATCCACTAATCTTGGCCCATGCGAATCCTAAAAAAACAGACGCCATGACCTTGGCTGCAAATGGAACCATCTTCGCCGTCTTTGAACACAATTCCCCCATTTCAATCTACTACTTTAACTGTTCCATTGTCTCAGGTGTGAAGTGGTAGACCGATGCCTCCTCTTACATGGTCACAAATCGACACAAAAATTCGGCTTTATTGCGGTAAAATATCGAAAACACTGAAACATTTTCACGACGCTGTTTTAGCTGTATTGAAAGCAAGCGCGGCACCTATTTTGCGCACAACTTTCTTATCTCCAAATTTTTGAAATGCGTATCATTTCAGGTAGGTCACGGATCTTCAGCAGACGATCATCCAATACCATTTTGTGGGTTTTCGCCAGCTACGGTGTTTACCTTGGCAGCTCGTACGGCCTTGTCTAAACTCTGCCACCCAATATTTTACAGTCATAAACGAAGAAAGAGACTCCTCCAGAATAGAATTTAGGTTGGCTTTAATATTGGTTGGACTGAGACCTTTCAAATGGGAATACTAAATTACATGACGCTGACCAATTTTTTTCATGTCTACAAATCTACTGAGGTTATTATTGACTCAAATAAAATGCTAAACAACATGGCGCTTTGAAACTTAAAACAGATGTTTTATAAGGTTGCCTTTTTTTTCAATCTACTGGCACCATCTATACGTCAGGTCGGCTAGTTTTGGGACCACCCTCGTATACGAGTATAAGTGTCATGAGAGGTATAGAACATGGAATGGAATGGATATAATTGTCAAGAAATTTATACACATAAACAAACAAACAGATGTGATAACAAATCTGCATTATGCGTATGGGCCCGATGTTAAAAGAGAAAAGAAGACGAATTCTCTTGTATTCCAGGAATAGGATATGAAGGAGCTTCTTACATTCGGATAATTCTATATGAGGTCACAAAAAAAAAGATTTATGTGGAGTAACCACTTATCCGTGGAGTAATCACCTATCCTTCATTCAAAATTCGATACAGTTCACAAGCTACAGCAATTTTTCAAAAACAGCGATTTTTTAAAAATTATGTAACATCTCTTAATATTGAGTGTGAGTAGAAATTTTCGTTATCATCATGTGTGTCCTAATTTCCAATTTCTAAATTTCGTATATTTCAAGTTGTTTTTTTTTCGAAAAACGCTTAATACCTCAAAACGACAATTTCTGAGTTAATCTTA
Source organism: Philornis downsi (assembly GCA_019455685.1). Taxonomy (NCBI): domain Eukaryota; kingdom Metazoa; phylum Arthropoda; class Insecta; order Diptera; family Muscidae; genus Philornis; species Philornis downsi. The sequence continues at coordinate 602,723 of JAHXMU010000659.1, forward strand.
ACCATTCTATTCCTAAGCTTACTTTTTGACGATATCAAGGATACGGCATTAAACAGATTCCACCATCTCCGGCGTTCAATTTTTCGTATACTCGTATGATTTGGATAGCACCTGGTGGTTCTACACGGACATGGTGGTTATTGGAAAACATACAGAAATACGTTCCAACGACATATATTTTTCATACATACATTAATTCGTCGTGAGATGGTCCAAAGTTGGCCGAATTTTTTATAACTATTATCCGAAAACAATATTTGGTACAAAGGTATTCATTTGATATATTGCATGTATCCAAAACAAGTTATTAAGCCAACACAATTAGACTTATCTGGCCTGAAAACACTTCAAACACGAACGAAGAATAGCCAAGAATCGCTATATATATTTTTAATAGGTTAATGGGAAAAATCGTCGAAAAGCGAAAAGTATATTTTTCTATAGGTTTTTTTTCTCTATAGCGTATTTATGTACACGAAAAATTTTATTTTCTATATCGAAAGGTGTAGGAGATATTTTTTATGCTCGTATGTTAATCTTTTATCAAAAGTTCACTATTCACATAAGAAGTGATTCTTTCTAAATGAACGATGTACTTTTCTATACACAATTTTGCTCTTCTATGTAAACTATTTTATATGTGAGAAATGTACCAGTCGTTTCAATTTTCAAATCTCTAAAGACGTATTTTTTCGCGTATGTCGATGGAATTTATAGTTAAGATTGGAATCTGTTAAATTTACATGATTATGATCTCCTTATTTGACTACTGAAATCACCTTTCAGAGCATATAAAATAATCAATATAGAGAAATGAGGTAGCGGCCGATCGTATTTTGATAGCCACATGCTGTTTTTCATATACATATATATATATATATATACAAATATATTATAAGAATTCCAGTCTTTAGTCCAGTACGACAGTGGATAATGGAAAAAGTCTGTTATTTGTTCTTTAATTTATAAACTTTTTTATATTTTGACAAAGTTCCACAAAGTCTCTGTAAATAAATTCAAATTATTGTGGATAAATATCCGTTGGCTCAAACTGGTTACAATGCGAAACAACTTTTTGGACCAAGTTAATAATATTGTCAGTTTTTTCCCTGTTAACGGCTAATAAAACATTAACAAAAAAAAAAAAAATAAAATAAAAAAACAGAAACATCAACTATAAATGTCTTATGAAAGAACGAAGGAGAAAGAGTAAATAACTAAATAAAATGTCGAAACCAGAAATTTTTGCAAATTCACTTCCGTTGAATGGGAAAAACTTTGCATTTACACAATCACTATGGTTGTAGCCCGGACTCTTGAGCAGATTTTTTAAATATATATTTAGTTGGGTTGGTTCTTTTCTTTTTTGAGGTTATTTTATGATGGAAGAGGAAGCATAAGAACCAGACCAACACTATGGATAGTCAAATGTGGCATACATTTTTGTGTGTACGCTTGTAGACATACATAACTCGGTGTCCAACTCCACACTATAGTTTATAAGAACATGTGATTGTATACATACACATGTGCCGGTCGTCTGTTGGTATGTGTTTATGAGAATTTTGTCAAGCAAGTGACTTTTCCTGTTTGTTTTACACTTGCCTTTTACATGGGAACTAAATGTTGGGCACAGTAGGACACTTGGCTTTGGTCTTGCCACTGGATGGTGTAAGGTCGCCTTGAAGTGATCCAGATGGGCTTAGTGGAAGTGGGCAAAAACACATGGGACAAATGTGGGGATTTACTAATGACAGATCTCAGTAAATTCCCTGAGATATCGAGACTCAACACAAACATTCTTTAACATCTGGCTACAGCAATCCCATCTGAAGAGACAATAGCAATTGGGCTATAAATGTGATTGATTTCATCAACAGTGCCATCACCAAATAACAAATTCATATTGTCAAAACACTAGCAGGCTGTAATTTCAATCAGTAGTTTGCGCTTTAGATTTGGCCAAGTCAAAGAAATCACAAAAGTTACCATATTTCCAATAAAATCCGAAGAAATTTAACAAATGATGCATTACGATGTGTGTAAGCATCATTTTGTTGTCAAATTTACTATTTTAAAAAAGTAGGTAATGAGGATAAGGCGTTTGTGATGATTCCACACAATTTTTTTGTAAGACTCATTGGTAAAATAGAATCCAAAGTGAGCTTGGAAAATTGTTAAATATAATTATTGTTTGCAGTTAGCTAAATGAATTTAAACAGGGCCGCACATCCATAATAACGTTTGTCGCCTCATATGATTTCGCGCAAGAAAATCTAAAATTACTCGAAGAATGTATAAACCACGAAATGATTAAATCATTCAATTAATTGTAGACGAATGATAATCATTGACGACTAAATGAATTTAGACGTAGCCGTCAATGTCCAGAAATGATAATCATTGACGACTAAATGAATTTAGACGTAGCCGTCAATGTCCAGAAATTTTCGCCACTTGAGGTCATTTTACCAAAGTGATTAAAATCTTCGATATGTTATTGTAAATAAAGGTGAATCATTCACATGGTGAACGAAGTATTTAGCCGTCGTGAGCACTATTGACGTGTTTGCTACAGTGGACGTTGAGCAAAATCCATACGATCATGATCTAACGACTTAAGTTTATGTCATCAGCCTGAGAGGTTTTGATATTTTATGAAACAATCTGAGGAAAGAAATCAAGACAATTGGAGCATTAACGATGCAAAAATATGACAGACATTGAATGATTTGCGGCAGAACACCCTAAGATGGAGTGAAACTTTTTCTTTAAAACTTTAAATCTACCTATAATGATGTCCTTTTGAAACGTTAGAGTTTTATAGAATAAAGACAAGGAAAGTGTAATTGGTACTATTCCAAGGATAACCACAAAATTATTAGGTTAAAAATGTTCTTCCTGCTTATTCACATGTTCTCTGTTCTTTATTTAGTCAATTTGAAATTGAAATGAATTTTTGTGTTCAACAACTTTACGTAGAAAGTTTTGATTACTGTGAGAAGTGCTGCAAATGACATATATTGAAATGACGTTCACACAATAACTTGTAGTAATGACTAGCTTAATCGTAAAATAAAAATTAGGGAGTGCGAAGTAAAAGTCAATTAATTGTCAGAAATTGTAGAGAAGTTGATGCAAACAAGGTCACTTTCTGTGTTTGTTTATTTCGAATGATGTCAGTATAAGACAATATTGAGTCCGATATCCATCTTTGAAACAGTGCTGTTTATTTGTCAAACAAATTTTGTAACTTAAATATAGGAAAATCTTTTTCTGAGAGCAGTCTTTAAACTTGACTCTTAACACTTGATGAACATATTAGAAGTCGGAAAAACTGTATAAAATAAATGAAAAGTTTACAGTGTCTGATAATTCTTCCAAAGATAACAACAGATAACTCTTACAAGGGTTATTTAAGTGTGCTTTCTCCTAAACTAGATTTCAAAATTCAAATGCTTCTAAAGACGTCTCTAAGGTGCTAAAGTTGCTGATATTGTGTGTGTGCTTCGTTCACCTGTCCATTTGTTATCATTAGACAATCTGACCCACTGTATTTGTAAATGTAATACAAGTTTGAACAAAAGTTCGGAACTGGTTTCACTTGCTGTTTTTTACCAGTAGCTTTCTTTCTGTGTGGTTTTAGTATTTCGGGGAGAAAAGTGTAAGAAATTCAATTTATTTATTTATTTACTTTAATTGTTATGTAAAACAAAAACACTTTAGCAGAAAATTGTATTGCCAAAAATGAAAAGTTGTTAGTTTTCGAGGTGTTGACACTTAAAACATTTAAGCCACGCACACACATACATATTCTGCGTATATATATATATATATATATATACGTATGTATATATGGCAAAAATGTGGCACATGCAACTTGAAGTATCTGTAAATAACATTTACACATACATATGAACATATATTTGCATTATCACATTTCGAAAAGTATTATAGAAAACGCTCGTTTTGAAAAGCGAAATAAAATTTGTTAAAAGCGTAAAAAGTTATTTGCTTTTCTCTGTGGGAAAACGTAATGAAGCTTGAATGTTACGTTTTCAGTTTCATGTTAGGTCGCAATCGTACAGATACATGTTTATGTGTAGGTATGGGTTTCAAATTCTGAGTCTGTATGTGTGAGTTTTTGAATATGTGAAATTACTCACACCAACTTTTAAAGTTTAAATTTGATTTCTTGTGTAGAGCAAAACCCGACTTTTTCTGCTTGTTTGGTTTATTTACATCTTAAAAAGAAAAAGTTGCAACATTTTTTCCATCACTTTATCGCGAGGGGCAGAAAGGAAATTTTTTGGCGTTGAAGTTTCTGGGATCTATTTGCCTTCTCGTAACAGGCTGGAGTTGGAGAAGAGTGAGGAGGGTTGACTCGAGTAGATTCCAAGTTATGGCAAATTTTTTTTACTACCGTTTTCTTTTTATAAACACATCACCATGCTTACCTTTAGGAAATCAAACACATTTCAGACATTGCGGTTTCCAAAGTTATTGTGATGGAAAGGCGCACCATGAAAATGCGAACAACTTCAGCAAAATTACTTGAAAGAAAAGGAATAAAAATATGATGCAACAACACACATCGTGTACACCAACAACACAGTAGGCTCATGTGTAGACCTTAATAAATACAAACCACCAGGGGCCTGGTTATAAAAACAAACGACGACTCGATATAGGTCTTTAGTGGTGGCAGTGATTGACAATAAGATATTGGGTCGCTCGTTCACTTGATGAACTTGTGATGATGGTATTGATGCTGATACTTATGCTGATGCTGATGATGATGATGGCGATGGAGATGCTGGTAGTGGCCGGCTGCTGTCCCAGCGCCGCAGTTATTGAGAGATGACCATGGTCGTTATAATGTTTTATGGCGTTTGTAATGTTTTAACATTTGCTTAATGTTTGTTCCGTTCCGAATGGTGCGTACGGACTCATAACCATACAACTTAATGAGTAAAAATTGTGCCACAGTCGCTGTAATTTGCTGCAGCTACACTTTCCTGCACTTGGTCTTGCACTGAAGCTGATGCTGCAGCACCATCATCATCATCGTCAGTATGTGTTATTATTGGTCATCATTTAACGGTATATTTTTTTAATAAATACCCATCATAAGTGCATACGCAAAAAAAAAACTACGTTTCCATACCGCATAAATTTCATCATGCAAATGTTGGGTGCAGCTGCCTCGCAACAATGCATCGCATCGCATAGCACCGCATCTTAAGCAATACCAGCGAGGTCGAAGCAAAAGAGCTGGGTAACAACTTCGACGCCACAAATTGTAGCTATTTACTTTGGCAAATTTAATCACCGATTTACAGCCCCAAAATACAAAAGTACTTATTGCAATTGCTCTTGAAAGTTCAATAATATTTAAAAATCAATTTTAACAAAATTTAAGTGGCTGCTGACATGACATGTTCCCGATGATTTGAGAGCCACACAAAGTATATGAAAAAATTTCCACCTTTCAGGCTGTTAAAAACTGTGAAATGAATACTAAAAACAAACTGCAAACTATTAAATTCAGTTCGCACTTGAATGGTGCAAGTACATAGCAAGCAACATGCACATATAAAATACACATACGTACACCCAAATTATGCTACCACGGTACGTACTTTGAACATAAAATGCGAGAACTCGATAAACTTTTCAAAATATGTTCAGCATTCTATTTTTTTTACATGAGATGAGATGAGATGAGATGAGATGTATAACACAACACTTTAGGGCTTACATTTAATTTATTTTAATTTTCCAACAAAAACACAAAGTGTGAAAGGTAACAGGCGATTATGTGCAGCTACAACAATGGAAGTAGGACACGAATGCCTGATTTTTGTATGAAGAAATGTGGAAATGTATGTGCGTACGTGGAAATCACAGTGACGCTCATCATGGTTATTGGGAAATATTGTTTGTTTTCACAAGGTAAGAAGCAACTCGTAAGAGTTTTGTGTTTTTTAAACTTCGATCTAATCTACAATAGAACTAATCTATAGTGTAATATTTCTGCTAAAGTTGTATCATGCCCTGTGATCGCTCATCGCTTGATATGCCGCACCAGAGCAGGCAGGCGTTGTTATCTTTATTGCCAAAACAAATATATACAAAATATATTTTCTGATTATTATTATTATTATTTTTTTTTTTTTTTGTGGTGATTTGTACTTAGTGCGATATCAATTAGTAATGCCAGTTTATTGGGATATTTAGCAAAGGTTTGAGGGTTGTTTCATCATGTCTAGACAGAGAATAATGGCAAACGAAACGAAACTGGTTCAGGTAACATTTATACTTCGGAGAGGATGTTGCCCTCCCGTGTCTATTAATAATGTTGAAATACCTCAAGCAAATGATGTAAAGTATCTAGGCATTTATTTGGACAGAACACTGACATGGAGAAAGCATATATTTACAAAAAGACTGGCCTTGGGGCTCAAACTGAGATCCTTAAATTGGCTTTTGAATGGCAAAATAAGAAATTAAAAATCTATAAATGCGTCTTAAAGCCCGTATGGACATATAGAATCCAGTTATGGGGGACTGCAGCAAACTCCAACCTTGAAATATTGCAACGCTTTCAATCCAAAGTACTGCGAACCATTACCGGTACATCCAGATACTTCTCGAACAAACAATTGCATAGAGAATTGAAAACACCCTTCATTAAGGAAGAAGTCCAAAAATACTCCGCTAGATACATGAATCGTATTCAACAACATCCGAATCAGCTGGCGTCCAATCTGATGAACGAAACACCATTATTTACCAGACTAAGGAGGAGAACCACACAGGACCTGGCTACTCAGGACGAATATAGCAGTAGGGACACTCAAGGAAGTGTTCCCGAATAAAAATAAAATTTTAGTATATAAGTAGTATGTAGGCCAATGTAAATATTACTGAATGTCCAAGGACAGATTGTTATAAATACAGAATTAAAAAAAAAAAATGTCTAGACATTAGAATTTTGAAATCGTTTTCAGAAAATATACATTTATAAGAATCTATCATTGAAGATTTAGTTTCACAGTTAAGCCGGATTCCAAGTAATCGTGACATAGTTGCATTTGATGTTTTCCAAATTTAATAACATTGTTTCTAAATATTATACTAAAGGCGTTATGGTTAGTCGAACATCCTAAATATTCTTAGCTGCATGATCAATTAAATAATTTGTATTATGAATTATAAAAATTGAATATTTTATTTAAAATTACAAAATTTTGTGTGTGGGAACGATTAGAAAGAAGCGCGCAATAAACCAACAGGTTTTTAATGTGCCAAAAAATTTGTCGTAAGACCAACAATGTAAATGTTCAATGTATTGAATTGTTCACGTTTTAATTATGCAATTTTTCGATTTATAATGAGTTTTGAATAATCAAAATGTTGATTAATCGAATAATCGTAAATATGGTTAGTCCAAATGTATGATTAATCAGTTAACTGATTAATTCAAATTCTGATTAATCGATGTCACTGATTGACCAATAAGTTGAATATCCTTTGGCTAAAGTAATGACTCCTATCAAATCGGTATACCATATTTAGCCAAAACCAGTTGGTTTTACTCAAAAAATGGTTAAAAATTTACTTTCCACACTTCGAAAGTGGGGTAATCCAATAATGAGTCCCAATTAAAAATTGTGTTTGAAAGTGTTTTTGGAATGCAGACGCGTTTTGTTATCCTTTGTGGCAAAAAGCGAATTAGTAACAAATTGGAATTCATATCGAAATGTCGATCCACTAGATTTCTCAGGTTACACAAAACCCACTTTAACCACTCTGCAACACAGATTCAAATGATTGATATGATCGAAATATGTAATTGTGAGGAGACGTGCTAGACTCTACATATCGTACGATGGTATTTGTTTCAGAACATCTAAAGACTACTGAGCCATATTCATAAGTCCGTATAGTTGCATGGGTGTGGACATGATAACACGATTAAATATATGCCAATCCTACGGAAAATTTGATAACATTTTCCTCAGATCGTGGTATGAGATTGAAAATGGTTAAAATTAATACTTCGTTTCCGGTATTTGTACTGAGTAATATAACTTGTGATACTGCGACACTGCATCGCTTTCTTTGTGGTGCGCCCCAAACAAATTGGAATTGGAAAACACGTCAGAGCTTAGGAGTTAAAACTCAACAGATTTGTCTGGATTCGGGATAGGAGTTAAAATCGATCATCCTATCACGTCTTCAACACTGGGTCAAACAGATCAATTAACATTTAAAAATATTATCTACCTACGGGAGTGAAAACATTCAAAATAAATGGCAGTTTCAAATTATCCGAAGTTAGTCAATACATCTGGTTACATTGGTTTAGTATATGGAGAAACATCTGTTGTTTTCGTTATTTGCCATTCCAACTCCTGGCAATGATTTAATTGATAAGCTGTAAAACCTGTGACTGCAACTTGAGTCAATTATCTTTTTTACTTTCTAAATATATACTGTCGATTCTATTACATAATTATAAAAAATGAATGTCCTACACTAATTTTAACACGTTAGAATTTGACACATTGTTTTTTTGCACATCAACACTACCTGTCTTATTCCTCGGCCTTCCCCCTTCCCACTCATAAGCAGTGAGAGAGGAGACAAAATGTTGTCAACCTCTTAAAGTAAAAGACTGCAATTTACAAATGCTTATTTCTTCCTCCGAACGTTCACTGCTGCCCAAATCATCATTTGTCATTGGCTGTTGGTCATTCTGGTAGTGGACTAAATACAACTAAATGTTTGGAACATTTCAATGGGAGGACGCGAAGATTTGGGCAATCCACGCCATTTTACTTATGATAATATGATTAATTTTGCATATGAGAAATACAAATATAATAATAATAAACTGACCGTTAAAACACTTGTTAGGAAGATTAAAATGTGTTCGTAGAAAAAAAGAAACTTCAACAAAAATCCTAAAATCATTACCGTTTTATAAGGCCCTGTACTACGTTTCATTTATCACTTGGCCAAAGGCAGAAAAGGGCAAAAAGAAAAGCAAAAATGAGGGGAGAATGAAGAAAGAAAAACAAAAATAAATACAAAAAAAAAAAAAAAAAAAAAAACGCAACTTGGGCTATATTTGAACCCTGTTAGGGTTTTCCTTTTGTGAATGAATGTCTAGTGTTTTGATGGTGGTAGAGGTAATAGTGGTGGTGTTTCGTTGTCTTGTGAAGAGGAACTGCACCTTGTCTGCTTCCTTTTGACAACAACAAATATCACACTAACCTCTCGTTAAGCCACGACAACGTCTTGGCCTGTCTTGGCTAAGCGTAAGAAATATGTATATAAAACAATTGAGTCATTGATATCTTTGATCAACCACCTTCTGGCCGCATCATTCATGTCAAACTGTTGGGCCTTGGAATTATTGAATCATGTTATGCTTTGGGAACCGGGCACTACCGTTCCCATCCATTGACTTTTACCCAAGTTTGTTCGCGCTGAATCCACGCCGAAGAAAAGAAACTTTTAATTGAAGAAAATGTTAAGAATATACTCGTACACACACACACACTAGTAAGGAAGAAGGCAGCGGCACGCAAAACATGATTTCTTGTCCAACACCCAATAGAGGCCGCATCGGTAAACTTGCTAGGGGCGAGGAGGGGCAGTGGCAGCAAGAGATTGTCGACAGTGCGATTGCAACATTTGGTCTTGGGACAAACTCATCTCTACGCTTTGTGTTGGCATGGACGTGAGCAGTGACCGGGAAACAGGCAACTCGTTCATATGATCGTTTTCGTTGTTGCTCAGTCCCTCAAGTGTGCACCTGCTCGAGTTTAGTGGCCATTGCAGCTCCAGTTGGGTGCCAGTGTGCGTGGATGTGTGTGAGTTCGCCTCCGGTTTCTTGTACTTTCCAGCTTTGAATCTGGTTTAGACGTTCATTGATGTTTTCAGCTCTGTTGGTTTGCACTTTTTCCCACTACCGATTTTCATTTTAGTTTTATTTTTTTGCAGTTTTATATTGATGGGAGTCTGTTTCTGCGTGTGTGTGTGAGACTTTGTGTTGTGTTATCCTTTGGTTAACTTGATTTTTTAGCCGTAGTAGTATTTCATAAAAACCAGCAACGGCAACAGCGACAGCGACAAAGGTAACCAAGCTGAAGCAGCAGATTTTGTCGGTACCTGTAAAAAAGAAACAACAACAAAAAAGGAAAAAGAAATCCAAGCCATCCAAATAAGTGAACACATGCTTCGGTTTGTTGTTGGATATAAAGTTACTTGGGAGTGAAATAACTTTTTGCCTCCCTTCAGATGTTGGCCAGAGTGGATGGTTGATGATATAAGGAGTTGCAGTGATTTCTCCTCTGATACGATTCTGAAAGCAGCAACATGAGGTCGTTGTTGTCGTTTTTTCAATTTCCTTTAATTTCCTTTTCGTTTTTTTTTTCTGTTGCTCCCAGTCTGCTTCTCGTTTGCCGGCAACTGCTGGGAGTAAAGTCAAATGTTGCGATGGTTGAGACTGGGCCAGTGCTGACTGCTGGGCTGTGGTTGTTTGTTGCCAGTTAATATGAAGATGATAAAAATAATAATAATAATGATGACGTCGACATTGATTGCTTCCTGTGCTGCTAACGACTTGCACTACTCGTATGTTGCAGGTCGTTGTTGTTGCAGTGCAATATATCATTAGCGCTTTTAAAGCTTAGTTACAACAACAGCGGCCGCTACAAGCAGGGCTTAAAAGCAACAGATTGTTTTCGGCTATCGATTTCATCAATGACGGTGTGAGCGAGTGGTTAAACTATAACAGACCGGATTTGGTGAATCTTCATTTTGTTTGGGGCAACTGGTTTTTAAGGTTCTTTGGCTGCAAAGTGCGTAATGTTGCTTCGCTTGGAAATGATTTTTATGAATGAATGAATTGCTGAACAACAGCATCGTCATCATTATCGCTGGCAACGTTAGCATCATCATCATCAACATCGTCAAAAGCATCAACTTCAGCATCAGCATCAGCGACATTGACAAAATGCACAATAGTTTATGGCATAAAAGAGCATCTTTATTGCCAAGCTGCAGTGGCAATATTAAGCATTAAGCGTAGTGGTGTTGCAACATCTCTCGGATGCAGAGGAAGTCATAAATTAATGGCGATAACTTTGGCTGTAATGCAAATACAACTCAAAGCACACACGGACGCAGCCACTTGCATGTGTCTGTACTTGCATGCTTGCTTGCGTGCTCATATACAAATGCAACACACTTAGCCATAGCACTATCATTGATTATTTTCCCAGCTTAAAATTCGCATGTAAGTCCAAAGTGTTAATTAAAATGAATTTTATTAATCATTTTTCAGTTTTCATTTTGCATGTGCGTTGCATTAAATATTAATGCACTCGCATGAACAAAGTAATCGATAGTGATATCGTAGTTACACCATCGTCATAATCATCGACATCATCGCCATCATGTTGAGTTCAATAGTTGCTCCTCTGCGTTATTTATATGGTATTATAGTTAATGAAACAATAAATAAATAAATACTAGTTTATCCATATTAATGGCTATGTCGACGATGATTGAACAACAATAATTAGTATCAATCATAAAATTATTTGATTTCGCTTTTTTTCTCTAGCTCTCGCTCTGTTTTAAATTAATTAACAAAATGGACATACATTGAAAGTCTAAAACCGGATTCATGTAAAACCGATGTTACAACTTATGACGATGTTATGAATATTTCATTTACATAAAGCCTGGGAATTTAAAGATTTGTTTGTTCGTTATTTTGTGGTTGACGCTGCTTTTATTTGGTTTCCAATGAAATGATTGGAATCTCGAGAGTTTAAGGTCAATATTTTAGATATTTTAATTAAAAATTATTGCCTCATAAAAACAAAGGAAATGCGGTCTGACACCCAGATATCGTCATCGACCAAAATATGCGTTAAAAATAAATATGGCTAAAGAAAGTGAGTGATGAGACTTAGAGTGACTGCGTAACTCTAAACGAAAATATGAATAATCTTTTATTGTTTAATTATTTAAACATCTCTCAAGACCTTTATGGTCTAGTATAACTTTCGTTGTTTACTACACGTTTTCATGTCGGAACATACAATTTCTTTTCCTATTACCTGTAGTGTTTATAGACAATCAAACGGAAGTATCTGGCCAGCACACCATCAGCTAATATATGCTTTTGTTGTTTAGAACATCCGGTCACTTGACCACTCGCGTAACCGTTTCGTTTTCTTAGGGGGTTTTGTATTTCCAATTCAACTTAATCTGCTCGTATTGGTTTAATGTTTTACTTTGTTTTTTTTTTTTTTTTTTTTACCGTAAATTACGTGTTGAATGACTCTTTAGGGAAATATAATTTATTCAAACTTTATTAACAACTTCAGACAAATTGGCGGAAGATAAAATGTGGACGGTGTGTTAAATGGTATATTTTAAATTTTCGCTAGTTCGATTTAAAATTATTAATATATTTTCCACTAAATGCCCGTAAATTAATAGTTTAATGGGAAATTGTTTAAAATTTCTAAGAGCTTTCGAAAAATGCAGGAAAAATTAACTGCCGGAAAGAAAGTAAGTCACATGTAATTCCGTTCACAAAAAATGCTTTATACTGTTCGTGATGTGGACATTTTTTTCAACCACAAAATGTGAAACCAAATTGAAAAAAATCGACGCGTTTAACAGCATGATTCCTTCTAATTTTGTATGAATTGCAATAGCATTGATTGGCTCCTTCATAGAGTTGGTTCATTTGTATTCAGAGGTTTCAGTTTTCGACGACGCATTCGATCATTTTGAGCAGCATTTGGTGAATGAAGCGAGTAACGTTGGCTTCCAATTTCACAATCATAATTTCTTCACTTCAATAGACTTCGGATTTTAAGTAGGAAAAAGTCTAGAGGTACATTATCATATGATCTAGGTACTCAATTCGCCGATCCAAGGTATGAGGTTAACTGTTCACCGAATTATTTTCGCAACAATACAATGCTTCCATTGGCTATGTGACAAGTAACGTCTTGTTGAAACCAATTGTTTGAGAAATAATGGGTTTCAATAATAATCAACAAATATTCTGTTATCAAGCCGCATTAATGGACACCTTTCATAGTTAAACTTTGGCTCGCCTCCATTGAATAAATATGGACCGACGATTTCATAAACCATAAACCATACCGAATCCTTTGTTTGGGCCGCTAGGAACTTTGAGTTGTATTCGACTTCAACCAAATGCAACTAAAACATAAATTACAATGCAGTTCCAATAGCATTTTCGTCACACTTGGTGAACTATAGGTGTCAATTGCAGTAATTTTATTCCGAAATACTTAATGTTTACTTTATAAAAATGTAACAACTGAATTTGGTGTTAAAATATCAATATGTGAATATGACCGCTTATAATTTCTTAAGCCTACATTTACTGTTCAGAAACCAATTTTCGTTTTCACCTATAATCCAAAACAAATTTTCAAAGTGACAAAGTCACATCAGTTAAGATCAGATTGTAATTGCGGTGCCAGAGTGTCTCTCCATTATTGTGAGAGCTTTTATCAATGGTTTTTATGTACCTGGATTTTTGTGCCTCATGAATTGTTTCGTGAACTTTTCATATGTCAATTTACATACGACTGAGCATAAAAACTGGTTTTTGTTCCTACAACGTTTTTAGTAACTAATTCTAATTCAGTAGCTATTTGTTTGTAAGCAATTGTTTAGCGTATTTCTTCCATTGCATGATCTCATAAACGTTTTTGTTTCAAAAGAATTTACAGCTCCACTGCCACAAATGTCTAACGACAGTCATGGTTATTTCAACACAATTTGTTTTTGGCTTAAACAAAAGACTTCATCTGATTGGAAGTAAACTATGAAAGGTTTTATAACAGAGTTTCATTAAACATTTCTCGAATTTTATCATACGCATTTTATTATCAAACCCGAGAAAACTTAAAAGGCCATGATATTCGATCATTACTAAAATACTTCGTCACAAGAAATCAACGGTCATGACCAGATATCTGATATATTACTTATCATTAATGGTCATCAGTGTGGCTGTGCGTTGCGCTGTGTTCCGTTTCGTTCATTTAAGATCTGTTAAAAACGTAATCAACCCCACATAACCCCTTTAAGCGGCAACAGAGAAAAGCCTGGATGTGAAGCACTCTAAAGCGAAGTTTTCGGTCCGCGACTAACTAATTAACATTTCTACACGGCCAAAATCTTAACCAGACCTCTCTCTAGTCGTCATTAAGTCTTAGAGCTCACTTCTCCTCCTTCGGCGCTCATAGCTAAAACTGCAATTAAGAATTGACTAAACATTTTCTTGTATTGGAGGACAGTTATGAGATGGATCGCTGGATGGCTACAAGTGGATACCCGTGGACGGGACCGGTATGAACGGGAGTGGGATTTGGACATTTAAATGAATTTACATCGTTAGGAAGAAGCGCAAGAAGTCGACGACAAAGAGGAACTGGCAATAACAACAGAAAATATCACATCAACCGGCAGAGAAGCTTGAAAATCAAATCGACATCATATGAAGAACCAGTCCAGCAACAAAAACGGCCCACGGTTTATTTTGCGCATGCGCAAGCTCCTATGTCTAGGTGAGTGTGTGAGCGTTGTGAGTTTCGAGCTGTGGCAGGTTTCGCTAAAACACTCAGCCCCACGAAGTTGTAGCTTTATGAATGAACAAATGAATGAAGCTAAAGATAAGGCCGAGTGTGTACATGTATATATAACTTTATTGGGTTTAAATATCGGTTACAAAACAGAACGTAGGTAGTTTTTGCTGTTGTTGGAACACCAACAGTGGCAGTGGATGCTGGATATGGCCGTTGAAGCTGCTGGTGCTGGCGTTTATTTGCCATGGTTCATATTGGATTTAATTTGAATTTATAGCCAAAGAATATGACTGAGCGAATGTGCGATACTCATCTGTGTGTGTGTGTGTGTGTGCTGTGTTTGCTTTTAGCTTTCGACTCCAATACGCACCTGGTTGTAAGCTAACAATGATGTTTTGAGCCGTATGGCTCACCGGCTGAATGCTTGGACTGTTTGGCTGGCTGACTGGTTAACTGGCTGTCTTACTACATGTTTATACCCCGATGCGATTGTAAGCGTTATATGGACTTCTTCTGGCTGCCGTTATTGTTGTTGTTGTCGTTTTACTCAGTTTGCGCAACAACTAGTAAAACATGTTGTATTTTATAAATGCGAAATGTTTATTTGTTTGATTGTGGAGTTATTCTTATTGCTATTGCAGTCGCTATAATTATTTTACCTCCCCTGGGCTGTGGCGAGGGGGGGGTGCGAGCTACATACTACACTGCCAATGATCTGTTTCATGTGGTATATATATATATATATATATTATGTATGTATAGATATATATATATATATATATGTGTGTGTGTGTTCCTATTAAGAACTCAAAAATCTCATTGTTTTAGTTCTTGTTTCAACTGCTGTTTTGTTATTGCTATCTCTGCGATGCTTTGTTGCCGTTTACTTCTAGCTTAGCATTCTAATAATTTGCTTAAATTATATATAACAAATGGCATCCGAAGGATTTTTTTTCACACAGGCATGTTGCTGTAAAATAGCACTGCAGAGCGATCTTCCAAATTGTATGACCAAATGTAGTGTGTTCTCCCATGAAGCAACTGATAGAAAACAAACTTCAGGTGAATTCCCCATAACCACCATTTGATAGTTGCAAAATGGTTACTATTTACAATTCTCACATTCAGTGAGCTTATACGCATTCTATTTTTAGACGCAGTCTTACAATCTATAGGGAATCTATATGATCTTTCCTGTCAATGAATTTTTATTTCCTTCAACAAAGTTCTGTTTAATGGAAAATAAATTTGCTGTTCTTAAAATAGTTTTGTTGTTTTTTTTTTTTTTTGTTTTTAATAAATGGTAAAATTTTTGTAAAAGAAAAGTCGCATGGCATCCGTTCTGTGGTAACCAAAATTTGAAAATGTTCGGAATTGAGTCAAGAAAAACTGTTAAATGGCAACAAATGATGTTTAAGCCGCAAAAAAAAAACACTCTATTCGAGAAGCCTTGATTCGGAGATCATATATCTTTCTCAAATTTCCAATAATATTAACAGTTTAGAATTCCATTCTGTTGCATAGATTTACCAACTTGCTTTAGGGGCTGCTAGACATCCATAGCAAATAATTCCAACGCTTCGGTCTTCCGTGTTTCTTCTCCAAACATTAAGTTCTGCCAGTATTTCAAAAGCCTGATTTTTCCAACGGACTTTTTGTCGTTCTCTTTGCGCCGCAGATAGAGTTCGTTGTCGAAAATTTTTGGTGTTAGAGTGTTAGAGTCCATTCGCACAACATGACGCAGCAAATGCAGTTCTTGTATTTTGATGCGCTTGATCACGTCGATATCGGTATGTAGCTCACGATTCATGTGATGCTAATATTCTTCGTTAACGACGATGGGTGCACATATTTTCTGTATAGAGCGGTAGGAAAATTTCAATTTGGCCTATTAATTATTTCCAATAACTAGAATATAATATCTTGCAATTGAAAATAAACCTGTTGTATAAATGTAAGACAGTACAATAAAATTTGTTCGGCTGCCTCCAATGCTCTACACGGACTTTGTCGCCAGCGTCCCTAAAAATTAAGTTAAATTAACTTTTTCGAGACATTTGAGGTAAAATTTATAATTAGCATATGTTATTTTTGCGATTACAAGGAAAAACACTTAAATAGTGTTGGCGCAAAGTCGAGTTTATTCGTTATTATTGTTGTATTTATTTTGACGCATATTTACGTCTAATCCTCCTTATAAAATTCGATGCAATTCACAATTTAGAGTAGTCTTTAAAAGTAACAATTAAAAAAAAAAAAAAATACGAAATATTTGTAAATATTGATATATGTAAGTAAGAACTTGTTTTTTTTTATTATTATGGGTAAAGTCCTTAAGATGCCGTCTAAGCGCGGCTTCAAAATTCCGTATATTTGGAACGTTTTGACAAATTTCCATAAAATCGATTTTTTAAAAAACGGTCAACATCTCAAAACTATAAATTCCCAGTTCAGTGTTTTTTCTCTTGTAAACAAATATTTATAATATGGCCAATTGTTATTTACTTTTTCATTGGTGAAGTATGACTTTATAAATTTTGCATATTTTGAACTTTTATTATATAAACTATAAAGAAATATATAATCGAAAATTATGTGTGCAGCTCTCTATTTTTTTTTATTAAAGATTCAATTAGAAATTTCTTTTCTAATACAGGCGTAGCAAATTCAACATCAATTCCCTTAACGAAAGCTGAAATTATTGGCAAATATTGAAAGTCAGAAAGGCGTATAGCGTTTAATGAAGAAAGCGTCCCGGGACATTCAAATTTAAATTTTTTTTTATATATTTCGCCAACTCGTTGGGACTGCGGATAAATAATGCTATACTAACGAAATCAGTAATGGTCGATATCCCAAGATTTTTAAGTCTTGAAACCGCCTGATTGCTTTCCGACTTTTTCTTTCCCCAATTCGTGACACTAAGTTTCGGTAGGTTTCCAAAAACCAAGTCCTTACAAATAAGTTTTGGCCGCACTCGTTTCAACCACGCATATAGTTTGCTGTCGATCACTTTCTCACGTAGGAGTATATTTATCTTTTCGTTATACTGCTCTGTGATAACACCGGTTCTATCCTTTTTGCCTTTTCTCTCTCTATTCATTCTAAAAATAATATATACGAGTATTTATAATGGCGTTTGAAAGGCTTTTAAAATTAACTGAATTTGGTGCAGATACGATTTCATTATTCAGTACTGTCTGTAGGAATTGTGCGGGGGTTAGCTCAGCTATCGTTCGAATGCAGCTTAACACTCGATGGGTAGAGATTTGTGTCGATCTGATTTTCTTGCATCTTCAATGATTTGCTCTTTTGTGTGAGAACATCAGCATAATTGCCTTTTTACTGAGAATTTATATCTGTTGGTATATCTAGATCTGAATAATTTGCATCATCAATTGAATGGCTTTTACAAATTGTCATTTGTTTTGCTACAAAGTCGTTCAAAAATTTATTATATGCTGTTACCAACAAATTTTGTGTAAAAGTTGAATAAATTTGACTAAATCCATTTTGAAATATTCAACCTTTAAACGCATACTTCTTGATAAAAATACTACCATTTTTACCAAAATTTAATCAATTTTTGTATAAAGTTAAGCTTTAATATTGTGGAAATCATATCGACTGTATTCCTAAACGCTATATATTTCTGTATACTAACATGATCTATTGGATGACATAAACTGAAAATCCTTATCCTGGATGCTGTCGGCTTAATTTTTGATTTTAGTCGATAGTTTCCTTACTAATGTTGAGATAGTCGTCAGCTCTTAGCTCTTTCCCTGTGTGCATGTATGGATACATATTCATGTCCAATGTTGAGAATGAGAAATATGACTTTGCTGTTGAGAATTGAATTTATTTACTCGCTCAGCCGTCCGCTCGTCCATTTGCTGTCAATCTTTGGTCTCGTTCCGTAACAGTGTAACGGTTCGACCAGTTGCTGCAGCACTCGCATTAACCAATCCGGACTAACGTGGCATGTATGCTGCATGCCACATTTTAAAAATTAATCGTATACAATTTATTTAACTACGGCAACATTCAAATCACCCATTTGCACACACACACACACGCTCTAATGTGGCAAGAAAAAAGAGCACTTGTTCTGGCACAGACGCAAAAAAAAAAAAAAAAAACAACAGCGAGGAAAAAACGCAAACGTTAGTAATGATTTTTAAATGCCACTATTGGCATTTAAATGTTAGTTCTGTTGCATTTGTTGCTGGATGTCAATTGTTCCGAACGATGCCAATAACTAACAAATAACAACAAAAACAATTGAAATGTTTATTATGCCAAAAAAAAAGACCAAATGTTGCAGTTGATGGCTTTAACGACGACGATGATGGCGCTGCGCTGGCGATGGTGGTGGCGACGTTCGAGATTTCTATTTGCTTTACTTGAGAAATAATCAAATTTTTATGCTGCTTCATTATTAAGAGTGTCTACTGCTTAGCATGACTTCATGTTGGCTTCTAGTACTGGTTGAATTTAAAGCCACAACCACCGATGGTCGTCACACACAAATCATTGAGCAAAACTTCAATTAAAAGGTCAGCTCCGCCAGAAGTAGCGTTAGAGCTTCGCGGCGTGAGTTGATTTCGAAACGAAACGGAACTGTGAACGATAAATATGGAGTTCTTAATTTCAAGCGAGCAGTCAACAGAATGCATTTTGTTGCATGAAACATTTGACAGGAAGGTTGCATGAATGAACGGCTGCGTTTTCCTGTTGCAAGTGTTTAGATTTGTGGTTGTGGATTATGTGTTTGTAAATGTGCGTTTTTGTGTTCATGTGACGGCATTCCATGGTGGCCATGGCGATGGCGATACCAAAGCTGGCAATGATGATGGTGGTAGAAATATTCTAAATTATTTTTATGGGTTCGCATGAAAAGGTCATTCTTTTTATTTGGTAGAGTCTTTCATAGTTCGTCGTTTAGTTCGTTGCTGTTTTCGTTGCTTTTCATTAATTCCATCAAAAACGAAAATATCATCTTTTAGGTTCACTGCCTTTGAAAGCCTTAATTATCTTTCCCCAAGCAAACGTAGTGCGTTGTGTTTTACCCCTCCTATCTCTTGCTCTATAGCTATTTCATAATTAGCCCGCAGGTTCGTGCAGAGGGCAGGGGGAAATGAAAATGGTTTTCCATTCAATGTAATTTTTCCACAAAGGTACTGTTCGCATCTATTGAAAAGAAGTACGATAAGTGAAGTATTCCGAAAATGGATGGAAGTGCCATCAAAAGGGGCACGAATTCAAGTGTACTCCAAGCATTTTGTATACGAATTTCTCAAATGTAGTCGATTTTTGGTGGATGAGTTATGGATTTAATATAAATTTAATTTTATTTTGAAATTCAAGCGAAAAGTTAAATTCATTACTGAATTGTCAAAATCAGAAAAAGTTATCAAATGTTTTTTTGTTGGTCTCTCCTAAATGACCAAATACAAAATGAGCCGAATTTATTCGTATTCTGGGGACAATGAAGATGTCATTAGGCTGATCTCTTTCGATTGTAATTGGCTTAAAAGGCAAGTTAAAAAGTCGACTGAAATATGCCTAAAGCAGAACTTTTCAATTGAGATGTTCTTCTTTTGTGTTGTTCCCATTTTATTTGTTGTTGCTGTTGTGATGTTTTAGGAGTATCGATAGCAACAAACATCATTCATCAAGTACACAAAATGAGGTTGTCATACAAGGAATTTCATAACAAACACTGACATTTGTGAGAGGCTTCAAAGGGTTTGAACGATGGCTTTACTACGAAAAAGTGAAGATGGGAAATGTTTGAATAAAATCTAAATCTGGTGCAAAGTGTGGTTGAAAGGGAATCTTTGTTTGAAACTAGCTTATAAAATGCACCATACAGTAATGCGTAAGTGATTCTTTGATGTCTCGTTTAGTCAAAACTGTAAAAACGGCTTACAATCTAATACACGGCATCCGTTTACATCGAAGAAATTGAGTAATTGGTATAAACTTACACTATTCAAATTCAATGTTGAAATGGGTTACAGGTTTCATTGTAATATACATTTTATGACTTTTTGTGTACTCGTATGAGACATTTCTACTGAACGTGATGTACGTTCACTTTTGCAATGAATGAATTTATGGTAAGTTTTAGTGAGATTACGCATATACATATCTTACTAAAATTACTATTAGCTTATTTCTCCCAGAAAAATCGGCTTATAATTGTTTGCATTTGGAAATTGTTCCACACTTGTATTATAATTACATAAATATCGTGTACGATGTTGGCATGAATATGTTGAATTGATTATTCAGAGTATTTTGTGTATCATAAATTCATGATTTTACCAAACTTCTAAGCCAACATAAGATTTCACAGCAATTTTGGTAGATTTTATATTCGAAAAATTGTCTTAAATTTTTATAAAATTTTTTACTTTTTATAAAAGTAATGTACGAAATGGACTTTCTATGAAAAAAATTAAATACTAAAGTTGACGAGGCAATGCAATTATAATTGCAATTGAATTGATATAGTAGACATTTCGACTACTAATATTAAAATTATTAATATGGATTTCTTTGTTAATTGCATCAATCGAGAAACCATCCAACCATAAACAATGTTTATATGTATATACTCATATGTATGTGTACACATATATACAGAAAGAATATGGATAGCATCTTGAAATGTGCTTATTTATCTTGATAAAAGCATTGAGCAAATATTATAAAATTTATTTATCCAAATTTAGAGGAATTTTTTAAGTTTAGTACACGCCTCAAGAAAAGATATCTCACATAGCATATCATAGTCGCAATCCTGTGAGATATTTTTCGAACTCGACGATGACCCCAAAGGTTGCATATATTAAAATCTTTTCAAAAAAATAGTCGTTTATAACCATCAGGATATAAGTCAGCGAAATATTGAAAACTAAATTAATCGGTCCGACTTGAGACCGGTTCTGGATTTTCAAAAATATCGAGACTAAAATTAATAACTAAAATTGTTTTTAGATTATTTGTGTTCATCCCTTTTGATTAAGTTCAATTTCTGAAAATTTTGCCCGCACAATTTTTTTTTCAAAAAAGCTTTGAGAATTTAAAAAAGTTTAAAATGGAAATTAGGAATTTAAATAAATATTTTAGTATCCCTGCAAATGCTAAAAATTTCTGAAAATGGGAAAACTTTAAGGACACCAGCTCTTTTTCAAGAAGAAGCGAGAGTTTGCCGCTATCCGAGTGAATACCGAGCTCGAATATTTCACAGGATTCCGAATTGCTAGCTTGGTCCTGCTCGGGTCGTCAACAGCTGTTTTATTTCTGGTACAACTGATTGAATGTTTCTGCCGCCTTCTACTGTGCATTCGCGACTCAAAAAGAATCGATATTATTTATATCATGGAACTATTGGTTAACTTAAACAAACTGTTATATTTGTTACTGAAAATGTAATATTCAAATTGGAAGTACAGATACAAGTTCTCTTAAATCGAATTGGTAAAGTTTCAGTTACATTATGCTAAAATAATAAGAACATTAAAAAAATTCACTTGAAAAGGTTTTAATAACATCAGAATATTTATTTCAAATTACATCATTTCACGTTACGCAATCAAAGAATTCAATCCAATAAATAAAGAAATCAACAAATTTTCAATTTTAAGCTCGTCATTATTGAATTGTTGAATATTTGAGACGAAATCATTGGCAAGAAAACTCAATTTCTTAATAAATGACAAAAAAAAAAAAAAAAAAAAAAAAATAAATAAATAAAATGTCCACGTTGGTATATCTAATATCCATGATTCCTCTCCCTTTGATTCCGTTCCTGGCCACTTGGATAATGATGAATTCAGATCCGTGTTCAAAATGAGATATATGGAAAATGATATGTATCAGGGTTTCCTGCTACTTCAACTTAAATATTGGACTTTTTCGAAAATTCTCTTTACATTTTCTTCTTCTCAACTGTTAAACTTTTGTTTTTTTGTTTTCGGAAATTCATTTGAAATGCATATTAATGGTGGAATGGCAACTTTTTTTGTTACACAAGATCCTGTATTTTAATTTTCTATTGCAAAGAAAGTATGTTTTTGTGTTCAATATATATGTAGAGACTAAATATGCCACAAACTATGTAATATTTTGGAAATTTGTGCGGAATAAAATTCTCTTCACTATGTCATTTGGAAATGCAAATTAGGTTTTCACCACAGACAGTTTGTGAAACCTTTCAATACACTCTTCAATACGCTAATGTTTATGTGAATATATTGACATTATTGTATTTATACTTTGTGTGTAATTTAGCATAACAGTAGAGCATAATCGTATTACGCTTTATTCATACTTCCGACAAAGTTATTTGGAATTTGCATCGCTCCTGAGTTGCTCCTGAACGTTATTACTGCAAGAGAAATAATGTATAATGTTGAAAGATTTTTCAACAGAACTTTTCAAAGGATTTTCAGGGAAAATTGTTAGACATTAAAAAGGGAGCTTACAAATTAGCT
Source organism: Philornis downsi (assembly GCA_019455685.1). Lineage (NCBI taxonomy): Eukaryota > Metazoa > Arthropoda > Insecta > Diptera > Muscidae > Philornis > Philornis downsi. The sequence continues at coordinate 625,896 of JAHXMU010000659.1, forward strand.
GTCCTTTGTCTCACTGCAATAACTTCGAGGGCATTTTATGCTTTTATGCTTTCTGGATGAGATCTAGGAAGGTCAATGCGAGAAACTTTTTTAGGCAATTAATACTCGAAAGTGTGTACAACTATTATCGAACATCGCTCCAAAGACTGTTACAGTGGAAATGATAATGAATGAATCCACAATAATATGAAGGATATTATTAGTCCCTGGAAGGGCTCTCACAGCATAGGTATTGCTACTGTTCAAAAATGTTCACAAGTAAGAAGGATGTCTGTCTTTTTTTGAAACATATTCGTCGTTTGCTTGTCATTACAAATCCAATTACCCGGCAGGATAAAAACTTGAACACGTTTCCCCTAGTTAATATTTGCGACATTTGCAGGCAATTAATGCTGTCAGCAATTTGTTTACTTTGTCTAATAATATTTTTCATTCAAACTGCTATTAAACATTCCACACAAATTGTACATAAAGGGAGAAATCAAAGTATAGAATTAACCTTATTCCTGTCGTTGATATTTGTTATGACCCCATTAAAATCAATTGAAACCGGCTTAACGAAGATACCAATAACGGCAGATGCTTGCAGCCATTAGAAAGAATTTCACTTTATATTATAATAATAGTTGAAAAATTCAAATTGTCTTATCCGCAATCCTATGATCGCTTAACAAAAAGCAAAAACTACTTAATTAATTCAATTAAAAGTGGCCCCTATTTAAAATATCTCTGCGCCAATAAAAAAGGGTTTAATTTAATAACTCGTCTAATTTCGGAACAAAAGACCACAAACCCCAACAGCCGTCAATCAAGAATTACTGTTCCGAAAAATTTTCTCTGATAAAATTTAAATTTAACGACAAAAACTCACAAATTTTTGGAAACAGAAGTTTTAATGGGATGAAATACAAAAATGCCAGACAAGAAAGACAGAAGAATCAACATGAAAGTATTACTAATAAATAAAAACTAATTTAAAGATCAAAGTTTGAGTGCGAAGAAAATAACGACCAACGTCGGAGGCAGTAATGGCAGTGGCAACAATTATTGACTCATGCCTGACACTGAGGCCAACCAACAACACTTTTCTACTCACTCAGCCAGTCAGTCACTTAAGCGCGCCATCACCATCACCATGAACATCACCAACGCCACCACCTCCATTCTCATCAGAGACGTCAGCAAGCATCCACATCAATATCATGATGACCTATTGCTGGGTTGGGAAATTATGGCGGATACGAAACCACGCTCGGTTCAAACAGACTTACTGACTGACATTGTTTTTGTTGTCGTTGCTGGGGCTGAGGCAATGCTGCTGTAGAATGAGTAAAAGGCTCACGCACACCCACACACGCTTTGCATCTCACACACAACATACGCACGCGGCAATAATAATTGCTGGCCTTAAATTATAGAAATGAATATAGATGTATAAGGAGAATTGTACATATTTACACGGCTAAATACAAATTTGATATTCGTACGTATGTATATGAATGGGTACATGTCAACATATATATATATATATATATATATATATAAATATATATATATATGTATATATAAATATATATATATATGTATATATGTACGTGTGTGTATATACTCGTATACATTTGTTTACACAACAACATTTAGTATTTGGTCTCCATAAAGTCAGTAAGTTAAAATAACAATTATATTTTTATGTAGAAAAACGCCAGCGTAACGGAGCGTCAGGACAAATTCCCACAATATTTGCTAATACTTATATTATTACAACCGGATGAATGGATAAGTTAACTTACGCACAAATACATAGATACGAATAGAGACATTTCGGAATTTTCCGACATCGCTAATCACAAACAAACATTAATTTTAACAGCCACAGCTCCTGCTCAAATGCTTTAATAGGTAAAGAAGGGTGTCTGTCAGACAAGTTCAAATGTCGAACGTTACCAATAGGCGAAAAGAAGGCATATCGTTGGCAAATATGCCAGCGTGAAGAGTTATATATAGAAGATAATGCAGAACAAACTGTAGTGCATTTCAGCAAAACTTTAACCATAACTATGCAATTCGATTTTAATTTGTCGGTTGGTGACTAAAGGATTAAATGCTTGTTCAAAAGCAATGAATTCTTGTAACCGATAACAATAATGGTTATTTACAATAAGAACTGTTAAAATGATTTATGATTATGACTATAACGCACTTCTAGTGGCTGAATATAACTCCCTCAGATGTGAGAAGGGAACGGAAATAGTAAATGTTGTTGCTTCTGTTAGCATGACTGCATCGCAGTGAAAAATTCTTAGAGACGCGGCCCAAAAACTAAACTAAACTAAAAAATCGTTGTTAAGCAAATTTTAATAAGTCCCATTTGATGTCTTACTTCTTAAGATATTTCGTTGACTTGATATAGGATGGACCTAACTCAGAAGACATAATATTTGATTGACTAGCTGACCGACTAAGTACTTTGTGATACATATAATATTTATTTACAATTTCAAGTAGATGTGTTGGAGTAATAATCAAGTTGTAAGTGCTAAAAAACAAAACCTCTGAATAATTTTCACAATTTATGCAAAGAAAAAAAGATACATTTCTTATGTTTTCCTGCAGACATGGGAAGTTATGGATTTGGGACTTCCTATTACAAAGTTAACGATTTTTAATTTTACCTTTGCCCAGAGAAATGAATGAACAAAACATTTAAGATACAAAATATCTTTTGACCAAATACGTTTCATGACTTCTTAAGTCGTTCGAGCGATGTCCATCTTTCTGGCTGGCTGGTAGGCACAATAACTGTCGTGAAGCTTTACAAAATTGCATAAAACTTGACATAGCCTAATATTTTGCCAGTTGGTAGCTGGGGTTGTAGTCTCAGTGATCTGTCCACCCCTTCTGTCATTTTCCGACGTTAATGTTTCACCCTATAGCTCCTCACCTGTAACGAGCAGTAACCTCAATTTGATGCATTTCATTGTTTTATATTGCTTGGCAAAACTGAAATAAATCACATCCTTTGTTACTTAGATTCTTGTAAATAATAATGCATTACAAAGCTGTATAAAATGTGAAAGCACAAGTTAAATTATTTAACCCATGCATTCTTCGATTCGACTATTTCATTCAATTCAACTATTTTAAATATACTTAACACGCATCAGGCATTTAGTGTTGCTGTGAATGAAAATAGATTTTATCAAAAATCGGCAACACTTTAAGCGAACTGTAATCCTGAGACTAGCTGGCTTCTACTTTTTTCTATCTTTCTGGCAAACCTCGAATTCCGTCACGGTAAAACTGTTCATCTTTTGCAAATATCCACGAATCTAGCCATACCTTGATATCGTTATATGAGTGGAACTATTGGCCAGCCAGACCGTGTGCCATCGAATGAAACAAGTTATAATCAGACGGCGCAATATCTGGACAATATGGCGGATGGGGTAAGACTTCCCATTTCATCGTTTCCAGGTAGATTTTAACAGATTTGGCCACGTGAAGCCGAGCGTTTTTTCTGCCTCCCCGTGTATTGTGGGCGTTTCTCGCTCAGTGCTCGGCTCAATCGCATTAATTGAAGTCGATGCTGATCCCCAGTGATGGCTTTGTTTGGTTTCAATAGCTCGTAATAAATAACACCGACGTGGCCCCACCAAATATTAGCAGCGTGAATATACGACGTACATAGAAGCATGACCCATGACTTTCTTTTCTTTGGTTTGCTGTAATGAATCCATTTTTCATTACCCTTTACAATACGATGAACGCGAACGGTCGTCAAAATCAAAATCACCGTCCTTAAAGCGACGGAACCACTTTTGACATGTTGTTTCACTTAAATCAGCATCTCCGTAAACGTTTGCAAGCTTTCAGTGCGCTACAGCCGCCGTTTTCTGCTATTGAAAGAAGAAAATCAATACTTTCCGCGTAAAAGATTATTTGGCACAAAATCATACATATGTACATATTCACACAATTGTGTCGAGGCGGTATGTTTACCATATGCCTAAACTTGGCTCATTAATAATCACAAATATGGACGCATTTAATGATTTTCAATATTTCGTTTCATGACAACTCGATAATAATGATCGGTAGAGAAACAAAAATATACTTTTTCGAATTGAAATTTACTAAACGCATCCATACCACCGTTTATATGTAAAATTCAACCATATTTCGAACATTTGACAACGAATGTTTTGCACTATCGAGGCTATCTGAAATTCTTGATTAAAATCTGTATGCATTATAATTAAATTCAAACTTTTGGTTAACACCAAAACATCATGTTTTGAGACACTGTGCTAATAATTCTCCAACTGCAATCATTATTCAGTATTCTTCGTTGTCTACAAACTAGGATTATTACAATATTAGAAGATTACCTTTGGATACAGAAGCCAGATCCGACGTTCCTGTGACCAACAATTTATGGTATAAAAAGGCACAATAATCGTTATCATTTTTCATACCATCATGATGGTCAGTCATATATCATGAATACATCAAGTATGAAAATTCTAAATATAAAATAAAAGTTTATATGCTATGGCTGATTTGTTTTCACTCATGTGTAGAATCCTTTGTAACTCCTGGTTAACATTGATTGACTGGCAACTGGTATGTTCCTGAGCACAAGTAAATACATATTATACGAGTACATACATATTATATAAGGGCACAAGTATATTAATATCACTACATAATATGTTGTGTGTACATGTCTGTGTCCTTGCAAGTGTGGTTTTATGGAACGAGTTTGTTGATTACAAGTGAAATAAAGCGGATTTCCGGTGATAACTCGCATAGAAATAGTTCTATGTGCTTTAACTTTTAGCTATCCTACTCTCAGGAGCTCTTTATATCTCTTAGCCATGATAGTGTGCAAGATTGCCTGCCTTAATATACCAGATTTTCATTAAAACCACAAGTTACATCAACTCCCTCCCCCCACATACACACAGATGTATGTAGGTAGAAATGTACGCATGCACTTGTTTTGTACACGTACTCAGGCTTTGTAACTTTTAAGCTGGAGACTACAAAAGATGATTTTAAATATGAAAACACAATCAGGCTTATGTGCACGCTCAGACGAGTTTTGCGCTTTTCTGCTGGCTGGGAGGATGGCTAATGCACTTTGTGTTATGTTCCTCCACACACATACACACACACACACACACACACACAAACATTTATATAGCCCTTGTGCAAAAAGTTGGTTATTTTCCATTTTAATATACCCCGAATTACTTACTTCCTCAGCGTAAACTTGGCATGTGTGTGTGTCCGCGTGAGTGTGAATGGATAACTAGCTATGTACTTTAATTACCATTATGTCCTGGCCTAAAGTCAATATTTTTCTTAAGCACTATTCCATAGCAGGCTTTTTCACTATCAACGTGGTGGATGGCGAGAGCTGGAGAGGCCCCTACCAATGAACCAACAAGTTTGGATAACGCCATGCGAGGCACTGAACTTGGACCATTTCTCATTTATATTGACTTGCGTTAGTTGTGTTTTCGTTTGGCTATTTCAAATCTTTAACTCGTTCCGACACAAGGCAGCCAGAACTAAATGTTGGCCAGCAAAAACAGTCCTTGTTCGTTTTTCATTGCACCACCAATGGACGATATCAGTTTAATACTTGATAGTGATGGTGTTGTTGTTATTGTGGTTGTTGCTGTTCTCGTTGGCCACTTGACAGAAGTTTATGAATGAATTGTGTTTATAGTAGCTAATTGTGGCATGAATTTGGTTAATGCCTGTGAATCATTGTCACACTCTGCCTCGCATATGCCCTTAAAGTACCCAAGGGTCTTAACTGGGATCTCAGTGGAAGCTTAAACCAGAGAAGAAATAGAGGCAAGAAAATGAGGAGACGATGAAGGAAGGAACAAAAAACACGACTAAACTAAAAGTGACCATTAGTGTGACATCCGGTGTGTTATTACCATACAGCTCATCGACCATCCACTGAACGGAGCCAGTTTTTCTTACTAGTTTACATTTACTTTAGTTTTTTGTACTCTGGCTTTTGCTTTTTTTTTGCATGCTTGGTAGTAGTTGTTGCTGTGCGCTTCTCATATGGTTTGCCAAAGTCGTTTTTGCTAGTGATTTCCGAAGGAGCCCAGGAGTTGACTGACTGCTATGCTAAGTCTTCAAGTAGCAGTCATATGCAGAATGTCCAATTGTCTGTGTGACTGTGAGAGTGTGAGCGTCACTGAGTTTGCAAATCGTCTATTTCTTTCCGGTTTTTATGCCACTAAATATACTAGTCGGTGTTTAGTATGTTGACATTTTCAGTTTTTTTTTTGCTTGAATGCCGATATTATCAGAAGAAGTAGTAAAAGTGGTAAATCTAATGATATGTCAGGGTTTGGAGTCAAATCAGTCAGCGATTAACGATGATAACAGGATAAAAAGATGAATGAAAGCTTCCGTTAGCATACGAAGTCGTTAAACATAATCGGTAGATAAAGAGCGAATGGTAGAAATGTGAAAACATTCCGAAACATATTTCAGTTTGAATAGACTGGGAGCACAAATCATTGTTATTTCGACATAGTTGGGAGAATGTACAAAAGGTGTACATTCTGTATCAGATGTGAAACTACTTTCTAATAACATTGGTTAACCATTTATCCGTTTTCAAAAAATTGTGAACTATGCTTACAATATTTCTTATGTAGGGATCATTATAACTACTTTTCAAACAAAATGGTGGTGTGTCGTTTGAATTAATCGGCACTCGTTTTCTTTTTCAAAAATTAGTAACATAAATCGCCATATATATGACTTTTTGTTCACTCACTGTCTCATAATGATCTTAATGTGCAGATTCCGAAAATTTGTGTTGGCTCTCTATAGAACACATTCGCTATAAATTTCAAAAATATCTGTTTTCTGGGTCACCTAGCTAGAGCAATGTGAACTTTTAAATTCCAAAAACGTTAATTTAAACCAATCTATCGGGAGAAGATCGGTTTCTTTGTCATAGTTTTCCAACTTTCATTGAAATATATCTCGATAATAATATTACTGTAGACAATTTAATTAAAATCAATACAATTATGATCGTTTCGAACACATACCTTGCCAATACAGTCCTTCAAAGCGAGCAAAGATAGCACTTTTCCCAAACTTTCCGACCAGACAAATTTATAAAAGCTTCTGCAAAGATTGACTCAATTTGATAGAACATTTTTTCCTACGTACCTAAAATCTTTAAAAAATTTTAATACTTCAGTCTTTTTGCCGTACCCTGACTATCGTTCTAACAACTCCACACATCTTGTGACCTTAACGTAAGTCCATCAATTGAAGTTCTTGTGTCTGTGGTTAAGGATCAACTACAAACAATTTTCAGTAATTTTTGGTTTTAATGGTGGTGACTTCTAAAAGACGGGGGGAACAAAACTGAACAGGAAACAAATGATGTTTATAAACGAGTCCTATGAGTGCTCTAAACATCCGAACATGGACAGATATAACCAGAGTGGCCGGACGCAGCGTTGGACAGACGCTACGACAATACAAGAAATAACAAATGACCGTAGAAGTTTCTGGTTGATATTCTACGTTATGAATGAAGTGAAGAAAAGGAAGCCGGTTAAGTGTTATTCTATGGTTACATTTCAAAACATACGATTGAATGTGTTGAGATAGAAGGTAAGAGGAAGTAGCAAGGAAATGAAACATGTCGCATTTAACATTTGCTGCCTCGACTTGTCACAGTTGAAGGAGTTTTTATTACACTCCGAATTTGTTCCATTCTCTTGGTCGCAACGGGGAGAGCATTAATTGTTTTATGAAAACTTTTTGACCGCACAACAATACGCCCCATCGTCCATCGAGTGGTTTCAGTAATAAAGCGTGAGGAGTTTAGGGATTTTGCTGTTGGTTCTTTAATTCAATTGAAACAAATTTGTGTAGTAGTTGGTGTTAAATATTGCTAATGTAAGGACGGACAAAATTCACGTTTTCTCATTCAACACCCAGTCTTGACTGAACAGCCTGGTCGTGTGTAATTGCCCTACCTCTGGATTTCCTGCACTGCTCTCCATTGGCCAAAGATGACATGTTCATTACAATTACCATAAATTATATTGGATGTCGTCTCAACGGAAATGAATCGTGCCGAGTCAAAGAGATGGCCGGCCATTAGGTTGGGGCTAATAATCAATTAATCCATTGATCGGTAATGTTGTTGAACGTGATTGTTCACATGTTTGCATATGCGTCTATTACGTCTGTTTGTGACTGTGTCTGTGAGCGGCATTAAGGCGAGGCTGAGGCAACTTGAGTGGGTGATAATAGAGCTGTGGGAATTTGGTTTATTTTGTTATCAATGAATGAATACATTTCACTCGTTCTTGTTGCTTGGCCATTAGGTAAATGATTGGTGTGGACAAACACACACACATACACACACACAGAACCACATGCGAGTAAATGAGCTTTTAACCCCTCCAAAGGCGGATGATCATCGTCTTAGATCGTTGATTGCATTAGTAGGGTTTCATTCATTGATTTCTTAGTTAAATATGCTAATCAGTTGGTAACAATGCTGCCGCTGTTACGACGCCTGGGATCTATGTAGGCCGATAACGTCAGTGTGGAACCAACCAGCACAAACTCTCACCCAATGCATTGTCTGGTTGCGTTTGTTTGGCTTTGGTGTTGAACACTTGGAAATTAGTTCACAAAACATATTCAAATATTTACCTGCCGCGACCCAAAGATTATTCATGTGGGTGTTTATTGTTTCTGTTGTAGGAAAATGAAAACTCCGTGGGACGAATAGGGACACAATGACAAATCCAACTTGTGGTGGGTTGACAATACTAATGAACCAGATATCTCTAAGAGAACGACACATATGGAGTCTAACCGTCTTACCACTCTATTAAATCGATCATTGTTTTCTTTTTTTGCAGTTGTTTTAACAACCATGACAGCTCAATCGACATCAGTACAAAAGTTTCGTGTTACGCCCCACGATTTACAGATATTAGAGGGCACTGACACGTTGTTGCGCTGTGAGGTGGCCAATCGTGCCGGCCAAGTCCAATGGACTAAAGACGGATTTGCCTTGGGGTTTTCGGCGGTAATTCATGGGTTTCCTCGTTATTCGGTGCTAGTGGACGCTACGAATGGAATCTACAATCTACAGATCAAGAACGCCTCTTTGGAAGACGATGCCGAGTACCAATGCCAGGTTGGTCCGGCAGCAGGCAATCCCGCCATAAGAGCCAATGCCAAATTGAGTATAGTTGCGGCACCAAGTTCGATTTCGATAGACGGCTATGCGCCCAACACCAAAGTCGAGGTGGTGGAGAAACAAAATTTGACTCTGAAATGTATAGCCGAAAACGCTAATCCTGCGGCGAATCTGGTGTGGAATAGCAACAATGTACCGGTAACGGGAGGTAAGTGACATTTATGATTTGTAAAGCATTATGTTTATATTTTTCTCCTGTAAAAATAAATTCATATAAGGCCGTTTCCCAAAAGTTACAGAAATTATAGGTCATGTGTTTTTTGTAAAATAGACGCAAAACATGCAACAAAAGTGTGAAGTTAGGTGTATGTTTCCAAATCTTTTTTGCGTTCCGGTGGTAACTAGCGTGCCTGCTAATAACTCGGTAGAGGCTAAACAGAATAGCCTGGGAGGGAGAAATTACGCATGCGAATGTCTTACAGTTATGGGCAGGTTATTTTCGAAATTGGACAGAATTGCTGAAGTACTTAGTCGTGCGGTTACTAACCCACTCTAAAGATATGAGCCTTTTCCAGCACGTCCCCAATTCGGTTCACCTAAGTGAAATTTCAGTGTTGATTTTCATTATACAAAGTATTTATTGCAAAATTTGTTAATCCAAAATGCTTTGCCAAAGTTCTCCTCTCATCGCGCGCATACGTTAATTTCTAAAATAACACTTTTGGAGATTTTAGCTTCAGCCACTTAATTTCTCCCTTATTCTTTATGCTAACATAAAACTTCGCAATCTGTCAGTCAGTCTGTCAGTATCGCATTAGATTTTTAGCTATAGTATTACCTGTTGAAATAACTTTCACACAGACAGTATTTCAACGTGCTGCTATAAATTCATTTAGCTAAAGGTATCTCAAATGCAGCATATACTTGATGCAGATTAATGCCAAAACCGGATCAAAATTGGCAGCTAATTTAGCTTATAGTAAAGTGACAACAGCATCTTTAACTATTAGCGGCTAACGTAATACGTGCGAAGCATTATTTTAAATAGATATATTTAGCGTACTGATTCGTTATATAGTGCTTCGCGATGACATTCATGTGTAGATTTTAATCTGTCATTCAAATTTTATAGTATGGACAATTTGTGGAATTAAAGGGTCCCATTTTTAAGAGCCAATACAATTAATAAAACTAAACAACTGTAATTGTTAATTTAAGGAGAAGAGCTCTAGGTTGTCTTTATATACGAGTGCATACGATAAATAATGTGGGAACTATCAGTATTTAGAAAATCTGCTAACACGTATGTAGTTAATACAATACAATTACAATTATTTTCATTCTTTTATTATTGTCTCTTTAGTGTTACACTATAGACGTATAAACTTTTCTTCCCAATCAAAACTAATCTAACTAACTAATCTAAACTGTACCTATTTTGCCATTGAAAGAAAAAGCATCACTACACATAATTAACTGTTAAATTTCAGTTAAACCACAAGTTGAGATTACGGAAACTGCCCCTAAACGCTATACAACTGTTTCCGTAATCACAATACAACCCCGGGCCGATGATGATTTCAAAGACTTCTCGTGCGAGGCCAAACACAAGGCTTTGCCTCCAGACGTTCCCATGCGTTCGGGCATTCAGCTGTCAGTGTTGTGTAAGTCGACATTTTGACAATTGTGCTGAGGGACTTGTAACTAACCTCGTTATCTTTAAATATTTTTTCTGCAAACAGATCCTCCTGGTCCACCATTTTTCGAAGGTTATACGCAAGGAGAAACCTTAAGAAGAGGGCAAAATGTAAAAATCGCCTGCCGTAGTCGTGGTGGCAACCCTCCAGCGCAATTAGTATGGTATAAAAATGGGGAAATTATTAATTCGCCTCAAAGGTAAATTAGTACTAAACGGGGCTGCAGTCAGTTTGTTAAAACTTGTATTTTGATATTTTAGAACCTCGGGTCGTTTATCGGAAAACGTTTATAGTTTTGCCGTTGAGGCGGCTGATAATGGAGCAAATTTGGTATGCGAGGCTAAGAATATTCTATCGAACACGGCATTTAAGGCGGAACTCAATTTAACTGTTTTGTGTAAGCATTCAATGACAGTTAAAAGGAATCGCTCTGTGTAATTAACTTAATTATCTACTCTATCTTTTCTCCACCTTTCAACGTTAAGTTGCTCCCAAAGAAGTTACCATCTCTGGAGCCACAGAGGCCAAAGTGGGTGATGCAGTGCAGTTAACTTGCCTTACAGCGCCTTCCAATCCACCGGCTCGCATCAGTTGGTCTTTGAATGGCCGCCCGCTGAGCAATTCGACGTATAAGACGCAAAAAAGCGTGGAAGGTGGTTGGTTTTCCACTTCAAACGTCTCCATCGCCATCGACGCCAACTCCCGTACATTTGTGGCTGTCTGTCATGCTCTCAATGTGGAGCTCACACAGAATGTGGTGGGCTCTCACAGCGTTAATGTTCTATGTAAGTTGTTGTCATTGTTGTCTCAAGCTTTGTTCTTGTTTCTAATTGAAATGAGAATCGAAAACAAAATTAATGCTATTGTTTTCCTCCATCCCTTGTGTGCGATGGCATAAATAGATCCACCCTCGTCACCCTTATTGACGGGTTACAACGAAGGTGATGTCATCACTTCTGGCTCGGTTAAGAAACTGCAATGCTCGTCTTCTGGCGGTAATCCTCCTCCTGCCTTGACGTGGTACAAGAACGACAAGAAATTGAACACTCAGTCAAAAGTGCAAGACTCCAAGACAATCTCCGAGTTGACAATACTTGTGACCGCTTCTGACAATAACGCCATCTACAAATGTGAAATACAAAGCCCGGCCATTGAGATTCCACTGTTTGCAACAAAAACGTTAAGTGTTCATTGTGAGTGAAAGACTTTAGATGATTTTATTCTAGATATTTCTATAAATCCAATGTTTGAAATTTTAGTTCCTCCTGAAACCGTTAAGATATCAGTAGAACCAAAAAATTTGGTTCCCGGTATTAGGGCGAAGCTAATCTGTGATTCTAGTTCGAGTAATCCACCGGCCAAGGTTTCTTGGTGGAAGGACGGCATCCCGGTCGAGGGAGTCAATCTGTCTACCAAACCCGGTCTGTGGGGTGGTTCTGTGTCAACACTGGAAGTGTTTGTCAACATCACGCAAGATTTAGATGGAATAGTCTACACCTGTCAGTCCATCAACGAAGTCCTGCAAAGAAGCGTTCATGAAACTGTCAGTCTGGATATATTGTGTAAGCATAAATTGATGACTCCAAGGTGCTACGGTGTGAGGGTACAATTTGTTCTTTCTTTTTTGTTAGATCCCCCAAAATTCGATAATTCCCAAATGACTTCATATTTGGGCGTGGAAGGGGAACCTTTGCGCATCGAGTTACATGCCACCGGAAATCCCATGGCCATGTCTTACACCTGGACGAAGGACGGCTTGCCCATCATGAGTAATGTCCAAGGACAACGCATTATATCGAATGGGGCCACGTTGAACATCAGCAAACTGTCCAGAAACGATGCTGGCAGCTATATTTGCGAAGCTATGAATTCCCAGGGAACTGCCATAATGGAGATACAAGTTCTAATAGAATGTAGGTCAATTAGTGAGCGGGTTTCTTTGAGCAGTGTTCTATATCAATGTTGTTTTATTGTAGATCCACCTTCCATAGAATCAGTGACGGAAGGTTCAAGTTTTGCCGAGGGCGACAACGCAGTTTTAGCCTGCAACATTATGGCTCGTCCCTTGTCAGCGGAGCATGTGACCTGGATCAGAACCGGCTATGACATGTCTCAGAGAACCACCATCACATACGACAATGGCACCTCATATTTGCATATAAGCAACGTTCAACGCTCCGACATTGGTAACTTTACTTGTGTTGCGGATAATCAACGGGGGCCACCTGCCCAGAGGGATGTTCTGCTGGTCGTTCAATGTAAGTTTGTATTGTCCCCACGCAATTTGGCATAATTGGTAATAAATTTTTAATTTTTTGTCTGTTGCAGCTGCTCCAGAGTTGGATCATTCACCTGCCTTTACACGCTTTGCTGCTCGCATGGGTGAGCGCGGCCGTTTGATGTGCAAGGCGATAGCTGCTCCTCAGCCGAATTTTGTATGGCGTCGCAATGGGAAAGACCTGAAAATGAGACGTAATAAATTCAAGGCTTTGGAACGTAAAGTAGACGCTCTTACTCATGAATGTACGCTGCTTATTGAGAATACATCAGCAGATGATTACGGTCAATACGAATGTGTCGCCCGTAACAATCACGGCCAGGCAAGTAGCACCTTGGAATTCACTAAACCCACCAGACCGGACACTCCCTTAGAGTTGGTAGTTAACAATATTACGGATAATGGCGTGGCCTTGTCTTGGGTACCGGGATTTGATGGTGGACTACCAGTTTACTATCGATTGCGATTTAAAGTGTTCAACGAGGACAAATATAAATACGTGGATGCCAAGCCCGGACGCTTGAATACAACCATAGATAGTCTGAAGGCGGGCAGTACGTACGTGTTCTCAATAATGGCGGCCAATGAGGCAGGAGGCAGTAAATTCTTGCCAGATGTCAAACTGACATTGACAAAAGGTAATTGTGTGTGTGTGTGTAATGGTAGTGCCTTACACAAAATCTCTAATTTTATTTCCAATGCCATTCGAAATTTTGCTTTAGGATCTCAACCGTATTCGGCAGAGCTAAACGAAAAAGATGAAATGCCAAATATGATGATAATTGGCATCACCTCAGCAGCAATGGTTTTGTTGGTTTTGAATGCCGCTTTGGTGGCCTGGTTTGTAATAAGACGCCAAAACAAGAGCTCGACCGAGGCGGAAACACCGAATGACGACGCTTACTCGAAAGAAGACAATCAGTCCGTATACAAGGTAAGACTTTACAAAGATCACCCCATTCAATTTGACATCATTTCATTTATCATGGTCACATCTATTTGTTGATTGATATTTTGCTTTAACCTTCATATGCTTGAGTTCTAACATACCCACCGTTACGCTAATTTCTTACAGTTGCCCATTTCTGCTTTGCAGGCTGACGTTCAGAAACAGGCCACCTCCACCTATTTGGTGGAGAATGTGGATATAATACAGTCGACCGCCTATCCGCCCAAATACCAGGAGAGCTCTATGTGCACGCCTCCATACGTGTGCAACCCCGACTTTACACGTACTCTGCCGAATCCTAAGCGCCACAGTAATCGCTCGGGACTACCGGAGCATTCGACGCGTTCCAAGGATGACCACATGCTAATGTCGAATGGCATGTACATTCCATCGCCGTCTCCCGCTTCTTCGCTGGTCATCAAAGGCAGCTACATATCGTCGCCGTCACCGGCACCGCCACCAGATGGCTCCTACTTTAATATGAGCGATAAGTACATCTCGTATCCACCTGTGGTAAGTATACGCGTTTGACCTTGGCTTTGCAAATATTCCTTAAACTAAAGAGTGGCTACTTTAGGCCTACTGAAGCATCACCGTTCACCGATGAGCCGCAGTAGAGTCGCCCACACACCCCTTCATACCAATGGTGGAAACTCATAGAGCTTCTAATTCAGATTAAGTAGACTGATGAATCACAAAACAACAGAAAAAGAACAAATCAAAGTAACAAAATATTAAAAAAATCGAATCAATTACAAAATGTACAAACCCTACGAATCCACACTCCAGTGTTGAAAACTGGTTCTCAGATGCCGATGACAATGGCAGCAATGAGCGCGCCGACCACATCGTCGACAGTGTGAAATGAATTCAGAAAGTTTGTGCCCAAGGCTGTGATAAAGAAAATATCTGCTCTAATGTTAGCGGCTCCGATCGCCGAACACAACGAGAACACGTAGAGGGCTTAAAGAGCCGTTGGTACGCAAACTGGTAAGGCGTCAGCGGCAACACTTGAAGCGCTCGATAATATTCTGAGTGTTTTGCTGCCTCACCAATACGGCGCACAGCAGTGACCGGGACAGCCAGTTCGGTCCGGCTTACATGAGGGCAGGCTTATTTTCAACAAGTAGTTTTATACTTTACACTTACTCAAATACACACTCAGTTGAACTAAAATTGAGACGGTCTCCTACCCACTACTGGGTTGAGACTTTCGCCGCGACATTCTAAGGTCGATGGCCGTTGGCCAATTATTACATTTAGCATTCAGAATAGTTCATAAATCATCCCTAGTGTAACTTTTTAGTACTCTATTTAAGCGAACAGAACAGAGAAAAAAAACAACAACAAAAAGCAAACATATTGTTAGTCGGTTATCTTAAGATCGAAAATGTCCTCCGTTTGCCCCCCCTACCCTAATCCTGTTGCAAACATTTTATATCTATTTACAAAATTGAAATAAAAGCGACAAAAATTAGCATATAAGATGTGAAAATTGTGATTGTTGAAGTTTTCTTTCTTGCTCTCCGTCTCACTTTTCGGTTCGGCTTTTCGTATTCGAAAATGATAAAAACCGAAAACGACAAAGTTTAGCATAATTATGTTTACACCCCGTCCTCTTCGCTCACTCTTGGCAAACAAACCATGTAATTTAAATTTCTTTCTAATCGTAAGATCCCATCCAAGCACACACCGACCAAGTTGCCTACTCGCGGGCAAACACACATTAAGTTTGGGCCAGCGCTACGGTGGAGAACGGCGATGGAAAATGATTGTTCAGGTTTGAATTCGCACTTCAGCCGAAAATTGTTGTGGTCTGCCACCCAACAACTGGCCATCGTTAAGAACTAAACAGAAACTCGTATGTCATTAAGTTAGTGAATATCATAAATCTCGTTTTTTTTTTCACCTAAACATAATTTTATTACTACCAGCATACGCCTATAATTAACGTTATCAACTTATCTAATACGAAGCGAAAGTGTAAAAATCTAATTTTAAGTTCATTTTTTCTAATTCAAAAACAAAAAAAAAAAAAAAAAAAAAAAAAAAATGACAATAACAAGTAACAAAAGTCATAATGAAACGAACCTAATATTACGATTAAATGTTATATGATGTAAATGCATGAAATTCAAGTGTTTCATTATTTATGGACGTCAGTGTAAATCGTTTAAAATGTAACTGTAAATATTTTATATATATATATACGTACACATATATTGGTATATACTATGTACTATGTACTTTATTAACTAAACATGATAAAACGAAACACATCGCTTATGTATTTCTCCAGTTTCTTTTTTAAAATAAATTACATTTTAAATACATTCGAACAAAAGGAAGCCTCTCCTCTGTGGCGTTTTATTACGTAGGCATCTCCCCAGGTAAAGTATTAAACTCCACGTTGCAGTGATCATTAATTTTCCCGTTCGACTTTTTTGGTGTGGGCTACATATCCAACGTAAACTACTTACACCTGTTCGCAAATGGAGTTCATTAAAGGCATCACGATTGGGTTTAGGTGTTTAAGAGAGGTGTTTTTGCTTGTGTGAGTCTTCCTGGAGGCGTTAAATATTTTTTTCCAGACCTTTACGAGCTTTTGATGACCATCGCCTTAGAAATAATTATGAAAAATTCACTTTTCATTAAAAATTGGAAAATCACTAGGCATCAGCGACCGTCGGTATTTATTTGAGAATAAATCTTCGTCATAGAAGAGGTAATATAATGAACGCTGGAGTAGGGGTTTGTAAGGGTTAACCGTAAAGAAACTCTCGAAAAGATGGCTTTTGGAAGTTACATTTGGCGTTACGGGCGAAGTTAAAGGGGCATCTAATTTATTATTTATTATTGTTATCATCGACGGTGTTTGGTTGACGACATCCGTATCACTTTGCTTGCTTGCATTTCGTAGAACCGCCTTTAGGGTGGAACATATTATCTGTTGTCGAATTATGGATCGATGATGATCGTGTTAACTTATATATTATATGTAGTCGACCTAGTCTGAGCCTGTAAATCCTTCATCCAACGGTTAGGAATAATTCGATAATAATACTAACATATAATATAATACTCGTAACAGGCGTATCTTTTGATTATAGTAGAAGACACACAGTGGATAATTTCGTCCACTTAGTTTGATCGCATTTGTCTGTAGATTCACCGAAAGTGTAGTAAAGATAGATCTCAGTCCCACTTTAGGACAATCTCTTCAAACTCGAGCTAACTGCCGATCATTAAAAAATAAACAATAGTAATGAGAATAGAAGTTTTGTTAATCGGTAAATATGTGTGTTCATTTAATAACAATTCTTCGGCAAGAAGATCTCCTAAGTTACAATCCAGTATGGAATCGACCATTTTTATGTTTATGTTTTATGTTAAGTGTGCATTGGGAATCAAATTTTGCTACATTCTTATCTTTAGGGACTGAAATAAGGATGTCAAGGTACAAAAATGGTATCATTACTAACAACAAATGGTTGAAATCAGATTGATAAGTTTGGAAGTGTCTGTTTCTTTGCAAAAAAGACCATACTTTGAGACTTAAGCCATTTGCAAGGGGGTTACTAGAAGAGATCGGTGAATTTGTCTCAATTCTTTAGACGTTACAAAATAGAATGACACTTTCTGTCTCGAATCAGAACTTTAGAAAATATTACAATATTTGTTTGAATTATCGAGTCCACCAGCTATTTAGTCAGCTAAACAGACAAGCGCACATGACTCGTCTTGAAAATTTGTGAAACTATTTCCCATACCTAAGATTCAATTCGTCTCATTGAACGCGTTACAACAATATATTCTCCAATTCTTATCAGTTTCAAGCTTTTATCGCATTTCAGAAAATATTTTAAATTTGCTGAGGCTTTGTAGAACAATACGGGGCGTAAGTCAGGAGGAAAAACTTATAAATACCGCCATTCTATGTACCTTTATAAGAATTTAATACATTTGTTTTATAACTGTAACATTTAGGCAATTAACTGAAATATTTAATACTTACAGAGTCTTGTTTTAACAGTGACAATTTTTGATAGTGTGCGAAAGACTGTACAGCAAATTAGGTGTGAGGCCGAGTATACATTTCTAAATTGAAAATATTGTTATGTTTTTGGTCGTACCAACAATCAGTTCAGTAATCACGTCCAAGGATGACGCGTTTTGGCCTCCGTGGTAAGTCCATCTTCAAAGCTCTTTGTGACTGAATCAATGAAGGGAGCTACCAGAAAGGTAATCATGTATTACAATTTAATCCTGTCTACCGCACCTAGGTTTTGTGGAAAAAAATCTAAATGAGAATGAAGTAAATGTATTTTGAGTTGCATTCCTGCAATTAATTCGTGATAATTTTCCAATAATTTAACAACAATTTGTCTGTAGTTTTCACACTTATTGCTTTCAAGAAAACTGTTCACGATGTTATTGAAAGATTTCCAAGCTTCATATTCTTTCTCCAATAAACATTGTGAAAAATTGTCATTATTCAATAGCTTCCTGATCTGAGGGCCAACAAATATGCCTTCTTTAATTTTAGCATATGAAATTTTAGAAAAAACCGCAAAGAAATATTTAAATGCTGCATCATCTTTCTGTAGAAAGAGTTCTTAAGTTCTTAAAAAGGCTCAATTTTATGTGCAGCGGCGGAAGGAGAACGTCATTTGGATCAATTGATGGTTTATTTGAAATGTTTTATTTTCCTGGTGAATACTCAGTTCTTTTTTGCCACTCTGTTCTGACGTAATGATGACATGTTGCGCGACTATCCCATAGACAAAGGAAACAACAATATTTCGTGAAACGTCGTTGCATACCAGTCAACAAACCAATGACCTGAAACAGATTAATTTACAGTTATTTACGATGGTCTGTACTATATATACAAAGAAATTTAAATCACACACCTTAAGGTCACCACAGATCTTCCATTTATTATCGTTGTAGTTGAATAATGACAAATTTTCAGTCATTGATTCGTAATTTTCCTTTGTAATAATGGCATGAGCAATTGGTATGGATGTTTTTTCATTCTCCTTATGCAAAGAAGGACCTTTAAACTGTACTTGAAGCTATCAATATATAATCTCCATTGAGTTTTGTCATGTGGCTGGTTCATTTTTTGAAATAAACCATCGACATTAGTACAGTATAAGATAGTGTTTTTTGTTTTTGTTTTTTTTTTAGAATATGCACCCAATTCCAAGCTTCTATCTTTATGGATTATTACTTTTGTCCCAACTGCAAGATGTTACCGTTAAATATAAATCCCGAATTAGATTATTCAGCTCAACTTGAGTCAGTACAAACTACCACGGCTGGTGAAAGATGTGTCGGACTCACTCTCCAAAGTGCTGGAATTGAAAAATCGAAATATATCTTCTTGCCATTTGACCACTTGTATAAAATTGTTATGCAACGGTTTATTCAAGTTTCTGACAGCAAAATCAAAACAATGTAAATATGCATGTTATATTGCATATCCCTTTTTTCCACCCAAATGTTCATCACTCACAAAGCAAAACTAGCTTGGATCAGTAACACACGATCTCCCTGACATGCCCAAACGTTGCTATTATGAAGATTTAGAATGAATGTGGTTTTCTGTAAAATTAATTAAAAATTTGAAATTGCAGTGTCAGTATTGACTGTTTACAGCATTCCCACCATGCGACAAAAAATGACGATTCTTATCGAATTCAGCCCACCGAGATTAGTTTAAAAACATGCTTGGTTTCTGCTGTCAATTTTTTCCAGATTTGTAAACCAGTGCATTTAGTGAGCTACACGCGTTGTATTTTTAGACTCATTCAACTCATATTTTTAGACTCATTTAATGACAATTCCGAATTCGCAATAAAAGTGACATTTACTAGGCTTAATGGTTACTTGACAACCCAAAGTGTTCGTCAGATGCATCGAGGCGATCTCCGCCTCGGTCACAAATCTATCTAAATTATATGCAACCACTTGAATTATATGTATATGTATATGTATAATATGTGAAGCTAAGTATATTTTTCTACATCGGTCCTTTGTGTGGGCGGTAGCAAAGAGGGTGTGGTCACTTAGCCGATTGTTCTCAAATTTTAGCAGGTAGGTTGCTGTAATCTACAAGTTACGAGTTATCGTGAAAAATTAATTTCACAAAATCGTCCGTTCATATGGAAGATACCGGAAAGGGCGTGGCAATGTGGTATATTTTCATTCCCAGATCATTCTGCAGCAAGTACTTAACATGCACCAAATTTCTGCTAAATTTCGTGTAACTGGATGAAATAACATGTACGAGTATATTGTTGTACAATTATTTTATGAATGTTGTAAAATTAAATTACAAATGTTGTGTGTATTCTTGTGTAGGGACGCGTATCACCTCTGAGGTGATACACGCTTGCCTGTTTTATTTTTAGGCGCGAGCTCGCGCTCTTAGACCAGCGCTAAAATGCGCTTATGGTGATGATGGGGTACCTGAAAAAGTTGTGGGAAGACCTCTCACCAATTTAAACTCGAAGCTTCTTTCTCCGGATTATCTCTGTCTGTTCACTCTTGGTGAACACACTTTATTTATATCATTATACAATTAATTTTTGTTTTTGTTCTTGTTATGATTTGTTCTGCCGCTATCGACTGAGAGCCAACCCAAATACTGCTCAGAAATAAGAGTCAGCAAAAACAGTCACATATTTCCGCATAGGAAAAAATGCAACGTTAGTGCAAAACTCATTGACAAACGTTCGTCATTTCCCTGTTTATTAATGTGTCAATACTCCCGTAACAAATTCCGCATAGGGAAAAATGCACAGTAAACATTGACCTGCATTAATTACTTCAGTTTGACACACGTTCGTCATTTCTTTGTATATTAATGTGTCAATGCCCTCATAAGCCATTCCGCATATGGAAAAATGCACCGTAAACATTGGCCTACATTAATTACTTCAGTTTTTGGGATGTCGCAACAACAGGTTAATTTGCTGCGATATCAAATTGATTCCCATTCTCAAGTGACAGAACCTTACAGCTATGCCCTACACTAATGGTGTCAATAGTATGGCACCTTAAAAACCATTTGTCACAACAATATGAAAATAACAATGTATAGATTGAATTGATCATTACTATGATAGTTATCCGAACCAAGGGTGGTTATAAATATCAGAAGGCACAGGATGATATTTACAATTTCCGGCTGAAATATGGCAAAACATTAGGCTGTGCTAAATTTTCAGATGTTTCATAAAGGCTTATAGGTAATTGTAATTATCGACCAAGTGACTTAAAAAGTCATAAAAAGTCATGACATTTGTTTAGAATGTTGGAATGTTGCTCGGTTTTTTAGTCGCATGCTTCCGTGTGTAACAGTTTCATTGTATAAAATGGAAAGGGTGCATTAAAAACCTTTGAAAGTCACTACGTAGAGCAGCATAAATAAAGAAGTCTCACATTGGGAAATTTGTACCAGATAATATCATTCTGATTTTCTTTTATAGCAAATGCTTTTGTCCGGAATACATACAGAAGAAACCATCTCTGTTCAAAGGTATGATGCACAAGGAGTTAGAAAAGAAATGCGAATCGGAATCTAGATGTAAAACTTAGAATATGTACCAAGTTTGTGGGCGAAAAGTTAGGTTTTTCTTAGTATGATAACATGTTTTTTGTGTTTTTCCTGAACAGAACGCTGAAGCTGTAGCCCAGAATAGAATGTGCTTGTTTAGATGCATTGTAAGTTAAAACTGCGGTAGTAAAGCTTGTCAATACGATTATGGTTGTGATTTATTTTCTCTGACATTCCCCATTTAAAATCACTTCCGCCACTATAAATTCGTTGTTTACAATAACTATTTTTTATACAGCATACAAAAGTTGATAAATTATATCTTCTCGGAAAATTTTGATAAGCGGTTGCTTGAGTGATTTGCACAAACGGTAAAATTCAACTTGGAAAACGGTTTGCTTTATTTCAAATAGGTGTTACAGTTAAAATTTGTTGTCATTTTAATTGTTCTTGAGACATACAGTGGTGGTCGAAACATATGCAACTTATATGAAATTTTGACTAAATGTAAATTTTTTTAATCAAAACACCTTAAGTATTTTCTTAATTTAATTTAAATATAATATAAATATTTTTTTAATATATTGCAAAATTAAAAATATTCATCACCAAAAAAATTAACAAAATAAGTCGAAATTCAAGTGTTCAAGACATTTGCCACTCCTAAAAAACTTGGAAAAAAAAACAATAGTGTTCAATATCTTATGGCATAGTCATTGCTTTTTATTAATTCCGAATATCTTTTAAGTTTTGAGGATATGAGCTTTTCAATGTAATCCCTTGAAATGGCATTTCACTGCTTTTCCAATTCGACGAAAAGCTCATCACCATTTCGGAATACTACATTTCCGATATTACGTTAGGCTATCATCCACATGTTCTCAATCGGTCTGAGATCGGAAGATTGAGGTGGCCATGATATAACCATGATTTGATTTTCATCCAAACAAACCTAGCCGTGTGTTTGGAGTCGTTGTCGTGCTGGAATGTCCGCGAAAGTGGCATTTCCCATTCAGCGTACGGAAGCATAACTGACTGTCACTGAC
Source organism: Philornis downsi (assembly GCA_019455685.1). Lineage (NCBI taxonomy): Eukaryota > Metazoa > Arthropoda > Insecta > Diptera > Muscidae > Philornis > Philornis downsi. The sequence goes on from JAHXMU010000659.1 coordinate 648,659, forward strand.
TGACTGTCGAGAGATATCGGAATAGTTTTCTTTTCTGTTTTATACTCGTACTATCATGGAAGTCTTTCGAAGAGAGATATGGACGGACTATATGGATACGGATGGACTAGAAAAGCATGACATCTACTGTTGTGTCGATATTTTCTCCTCGGAGCTTGAAAATTTATGGCGTATACGATGGATGGCCAGTTCCATGCGAAACTAGAGCAGTTTTAGTCTGCGAAACTCTGACCAGAGGGTTCTTATATTCTGGTCGCACGGGAGACCAGGGGCCCCAGGAACAGTTTGTTATTGCCTGGGCGTGGCGTAGGACCCCTTGTGGGAGCATCGTGCTGGCTGTGGTTTTCAATGATTTTACGTTGCTTCAGGGTCTCCTGAAGGTAATGCGGGAACTTGGAAAACACTGTTATTTGTCTATTTGAGGTGTCTAGATAGGCCTCACTCCTAACCGGGATGAAGCTCACTTCAAAGGTACTTTGGCTGAGAGAGCAAGCAAGCCCTGAGGAAATTTTCCAAGGAGAATTGCTTCTTATCTCAAAGCTACTTCGACTAATCCTTTCGGGATTAGTTTGAGTACCCCAAAGGGACGCTGGCTGTCGCAAATTTAAATAAAAAAGGAAAGAAAGATACAAAGGACAAAAAAATAGTCCCATGTGTGATGGCACGCCATGAGTAAGGCCTTCACGACGAGTCTCATGTAAATTACCGCAATTGAATTTACTGTGGCGGTTGTGTACCTATGATTAAACTTTTCTCCCCGAGGTCGTCGAACATTGGCTCTGGCATCTGATCCTCGAAGCTTAAATTTTGACTCGTCAGACCATAACACATTTTTTCATTGCTGTTGAGTCTACTTAAAATGTGTTTGAGCAAAGTTGAGACGAGCTGTATGATTTTTTCTGACACAAACGGTTTTTCGGGGCACCTGTAGCTTCTGAGACCGTAATCTCGGGCTCTCCCGTTCCTAGTAGAAAGACTCGCACCTACAGGAATTGCGGTTTTAGCTTCTCTGGGAACACCTTTTGTAAATATGAATACTATACTTTATAGAAATTTCTGTTTGAGAAAGTCGATATTAAAATTCACTTAAAACTCTTGCATTTAATTCCGAACAGTGTTAGTTTCCTGCATTTTCCTCAAAAATTTGTAAAGCGAAGTAAACCTTTCTAACTCCGAACTAAAACTGCTTTAACAAAACAATAAACATGCATTTGTTTTTATAAATTACCAATACGTAAATCATGTGATTACCATTATGTTCTAGTAAAGCTAGCTAGTCAAAAATAAGAGAAAGGAGAGTTGCAAATGTTTTGAACACTCAATTTTTACTATCTGTAGCAATTTTGTTTTCTTATTGTTATAAAGTAATGGAATTGTTTTTTTCTTCTTGATTAACAAAAATAACGAGTGAAGTTGAGAAAACAACAAAAAGTTTTCATAAATAAGTAATTAAAACAAAAATGCAAACCGTATATGTCATCTAGGTTGCAAATGTTTTGACCTCTACTGTACATTAGAATATAATCGTAAAGGATACAAGTTTGTTCACTTTAATACTTCATTTAGGCATAAAGGATTAATTTAACGAAGCAAATAACGCACTTCCGACTACTCATAATGCTTTCAAATTCCACAATAGTTTTGCTGGCGTAAGAAACTCCTTAAAAGGTGGCAACATTAGAGCTGGAGATTTTTGCGATTACTGTGGGGAATGAAGTTAATGGTGATCTTTTTGCAGTTGCAGCACCACGGCTGAAATTCTAAAGCTTTGCTTGAATGTAAGCAAGAAATCGGACACAAATGATATGACATACTCAAAGATAATTGTATCTAAAGATATTTAAACATTATTTTGTTTCCCATTCAGTTCTTGTGCACGAAGGGAGCTTTAAAGTGGGATAATATTTAGGATTTTCCATTTTCCGAATGGTTTCAGCAAATGAAAGTTTGATAGTTTAAAAGTTGAGTTGGAGTTTTTATAAGAATTTGAAAGATTATAGTTAACCGTATAATAGTAATCTAGTTTTTGTCCATTGTATTGGCTTATAATGTTTTGAAAAATTTGACAAAAGCGACCATGGCACGAATCACACTCAGGATATGTTTTTAGTTATATGTTTTTCTACAATTTATGCTAATTCACAAACAGCAGTAAATTAATTTTTTGTTAATTGTATTGTGTTACAATACGAAGGCAGTTCCGAAACTAGTCGATTTGACGTATAGATGGTGGCAGTAGTTTGAAAAAAATTATTCTAGTGTTTTCAGTTTCAAGGTATTTTTGCTTGATCCATCAAAAATAAACGACCTCAGTGAATTTGTAAACATAGAAAAAATTGGTCATCGTTATGTAATTCATTTCATTTGAAAGGTCTCAGTCCAACAGATCTAGATTCTACTTTGGGGGAGTCCGCTCCTTCATTTATGACTATAAAATATTGAGTAGAAGGGTTTAAACGAGGCCATACGAGCTGCCAAGAACAACGTAGTGGTCGACCAGTTGAGGTGCCCACTCCAGACACGGTGGAAAAAATCCACAAAATGGTATTAGATGATCGTGGGTTGAAGGTGCGTACTAGAGTGATAGATACTTCAAACAATCAAAACGGTAGGCCTGAAATGAGAAAATCGTGTCCAAAGAAGGCGAAGACGACTCTGTCTGCAGGCAAGATCATGACATCAGTTTTTTGGGACGCAAATGAGATTATTTGTATTGATTATCTTCAGAACCGAAAACCCATTAGTGGCGAATATTATGGAAATTTTTTATCAAGTCAATGTTCCAGTCCACACATCCACTATTGCGATGGCAAAAATTAGTGAATTAAATTTGAAAATGCTTCATCACGCACCTTATTCGTCGGAATTAGCCACTTCGGGCTATTTTCCGTTTGCAAACTTGAAAAAATGGCTCGGTGGTAAAATATTTGAATGAGGATGTGGAGTCTGGTGTTGATGGCTATTTTAAGTGTAGGGTAGGATAACAGGGAAGCTATTGAATATTGCTGGAAAAAGTGTATCGAGGTAAAAGGATATTATGTTGAAAAATAGAGAAAGTTTTTCCCAACTTTTTTGTGTCTTCTTTGTTAAGTCGACTAGTTTTGGAACCGTCCTAAATACAGTTCTGCAAGGAAAAACGGATTTCGTAACAAAATATCTTAGGGACGCTCTATAATTCCCAAGCGGACGATTTCTGTAAGATGTAATTTTTGTTTATCTTATTGTACGTTAATTCAAATCATTTTTGATAAGAATCTAGCGATTTACCACTTCGCCTGCGGCACTCCGCGTAATTTTGCACCATCGCAAGCGGCAGACTTAAAGCATTTCATCTGTATGGAGTTTCTGACTGATTGCTAATATTGATACATTTTGTAATCAGATGTTTTGGTGTTTTTTAATATCAAAAAATTGAAAATATTTTACCAAAGTAACTACGGTTACTACCACAATTTCTAATGTGATAAAAATGTAATAGATAATTAATATCTCTTGAAATATTCTATTCATCCCCGACAAAATAGATAAATATCGCACAAACATCAAAAGCTACTTTGTAATAAAAGCCCTGTGGATTTGGCTTTTGGGGTGTTTGTCTTTATGAAGAATTCCTGTTTGGCAATAGCGTAGTAAGAAACAAATACTCAAAAGCTGTCACTTTTCCAACCGATAATTGGAACTGTCAATGTTTCAAACGATGAGTATTAACAGTTAATATTTAGCAAACCTGTAGAATTTATGTTGCAAAATTTAATTAAACACAAAAAGGTTTAACGTTTAATGAGTTCAAGAGCAATTCCATATTTTTACCATTTTTTAAATTGATGGAATTATGCAGCATTCAAAAGGTATCATTTTCAGTGCTCCAACTGTACTTTGAACGCAGGACATCCCTTGAATTTGCATGTATGAATTCCAATTAGAGGTTACTCGGTATACTCTTCCTTAGAGTGATTGACATAGCGTTTCCTGCAATGGGAATTCTTAAATCAAATAAATTTGTGCATACAACTTAATCTTCATCAGATGTCCAATGGAGTATTCTTCGAGTAAATTGTCCAATGCAGATGTCCTAACGAAACGTAACTGGATTGCAAATGTTCTCTGCGATATTCAATTAGAATATTAAAGTTTAGCCCCCATTGCGACTAGATCGGATAGTCCTTAATTCTGGTGAATTAAAAAAGGATTTCTACCAAACACATGGTATCCTTGTCAAAGATAAAGGACACAGAATGTGAAGTATACTCGTGTGTATTTCCGTGCGGTATGTTACGTTCGCATAAAGGAACAAATAAATAGAATGAATAAAAGAATGAATAAAGAAAGGAAAAAAGGACGACATTCAAACGTTTGCATCGAAAAGAACCGAAATAAGAGGTGAAAGCCACATATTGTGATTAAAGTCGAACGTTGCAAATTAGACAAACGACAGATAATATAATGAATGAATATTTGAATTTGCGTACACCCTGACTTTGCCCTTGTGTGTTTGTGTGTGAGCAAACGTATACAACGCCGTGGATGCAAGTGAAACTCTAAAGAATTCATTAAGATGACACAAAGATTTCAATACCAATAGAACCAAAGAATTTATTTATGACAAACTTGATTCTACGTATAAACAAGCGTTGCTATCGGCCAGGAGCGTCGTCTGAAGTTATTGTGTAGGAGTACGAAAACAGAAGTACAACCATTTAATGAATTTCAGTGTACATTCTAAGTGGACATTTTCGGTACCGTTAATAATTTTGGGTAATTATAGGTGTGCAACTAAGTTCTCGCTGTTTTTTTTTTTATAAAAATGCAACATTATTATGAAAACATATTTATAAATGTTTCACCGCTTTTTCCCATCTTTCCGACAAAGCTCGAATTCCATCATGGTAAAACTGAACATCTTGCTAGGCTATCCACGATTCTAGCCGCTCCTTGATGTCGTCATATGAGTGAAACTGCTGGTCAGCCAGACCGTGTGCCATCGATCGGAGAATATGGCGGATGGGGTAAACTTCCCATTTCAGCGTTTCCAGGCAAATTTTAACGGGCTTGGCCACGTGAGGTCGAACGTTGTCATGCTAAAGAAACACTTCTTCGTGCCTCTTCTCGTGTTGTGGGCATTTCTCGCGCAGAGCTCAGCTCAATTGCATTAATTGAAATCGATACGATCCCCAGTGATGGTTTTGTTTGGTTTCAACAGCTCGTAATAATTAACACCAATCTGGTCCCAGCTTGGCCGAGGCGACGACGTAGAAACATGGCCGGATAGACCCAATGACTTGTTTTTCTTTGGATTGTTGTAATGAGTCCATTTTTCATCACCCATTACAATACGATCAACAAACCCCTTTCTTTTTTTGTCGCTGAAGCAGTTGCTCACAGGCGGAAAAACAACACTCAACGTGCCTTGGCTTCAACTCATAAGGAATCCAAGTTCTTTGCTTTTGAATCATTCCCAACGCGTGCAATCGCTTGGAAATGGCTTAGCGGGTAACTTCTAATACTGAAGCAAGCTCTACCTGCGTTTGACATGGATCCCCTTCAAGCAATGACGTCAATTCAGTGTGTTCGAAGGCTTTTCATCTTCCTTCACGCGAACGGTCGTCAACATCAAAATCACTGTCTTTAAAGCGACGGAACAAATCTTGACACGTTGTTTCGCTTAAAGCAGCATCTCCGTAAAGCGTTTTAAAGCTCTCGATGAGAAGAAGAAAATCAATACTTTCCGCATATGACGATTATTTGGCACAAAATCACACATATTCACACAACCAAAAGAATATGACGTCAAAAGAAAATCACTATTGTGTCGAGGTGGTGTGTTTACCATATGCCTGAGCTTTGAGTAGTTATCCCTACCTCTTAGTGTTTTGGCTCTGCTCGGAAATAGATTTAAAATTAAGTTTTAGTCTCGAAGCATTAAGATTTTGTGTAGATTTTTAAAATTTTTTCTTGAATGTTCCTTTATGTTTATACCTTCACCCGAAAGAATGAAGCTAAGTTTCCTTCAATATGGTAACACCTAAAAGGAGGCGCCTAATGTAGCAAGTACTTTTTACCCGAACGTGTTTCATAATTTTCTCTGTTTGCTGGCTATCTGGTAGGTATGATAACAGCCATAAATCTCTTAAAAATTGGCACAGTCTAATATTTTGCCAACTCGTAGAAGAAAATTGTAAATGTGTTGTATCGACCCACCCCCTTCTAGTACATGGCATACAAATTGATCAGTTTTTTCCTGCAACTTATAATACATAGATGGCAATGACCTGAGTTCATTTTTCTCAAATTTCTTATATTTCTAATACATATATTTTTTGATAGAATGTAAAAAAACGGGTTGTTAACCATGCCCTTTCTGTTATCTCCCATGCAAACGACCGACTTAATCCATATATTCTTCAGCTTATGTCTTCTACTCGGTGGCAGTAAATTCGGTTGAATTCAGAGACGGTGCGCAAGGGTGAGAATGGACCGCATTGTAACTCCTCCTCTGTTTCCACCCACACAAACTGTTTAATTTTATGAAATTCAAAGTTTTCCTGTAACTCCTAACACGTAGACTGTAGCAACATGTTCTCCTCTATAATTCTTGGAAAATTTTGAGAAAATCGACCGGCTAACGACGTCCCTCATAGAACCTTCCACACACATTGCAGTAACTTAAAATGTTGTCCTTTATATACACCAACATTTTGTTACGCGAAGAATATACATTTGCCGATAAAAAAATTGTTAGAAACAGGTCGTTAACATTTGTCACACTTTGTAATTTTTTATTTTTGGTTAATAAATCTGTATCCTGTCCTATGGATACGTAAGTCAATTTTGTTTACATCCGGGTCTATTTGGAACAATATTCGATATGACATATTGAAGACCGGTAATGCTACAGGATTAATTATTAACTGAACCAGTAATAGCAGAACACTTCTTTCCAATAGTATCGTGAAATTGGATTCGCATGTGAGATAATTAAAAACAATATTTTGGAAATTATTTTAATATGGTCTAGCCCAGAAAAACTGATAACTAAATCCTCTGGGGACCCGATTTTAACATATCATTCTACATTTTTAGATGGTTCAGGTAATAACATCTAAAAATCTTTTCCTTGCCTAAACCTGGGCGAAAATTATTGTTTTAATGTGGTTCTGGTTTTAGAGATATTTTGAAGTACAGGGTTATTTTAACTCCACTGTAGTCTTGGAGCAAGCAGGACGGCCAGAAAAATATCTTTTGCTGTCATTCTGTACAAATATAAATAAATAAATAAGAACCGTTAATAGCGAAAAATAAAAAATGAGAATTGATTAACCATAAAACTAACATTATGTTTGACGTTGGTGGTCTATGAACATAAATCGATGGCTTAGACTTAAAATCACTTTTATGTTTTCCTCTAATTTCGCCTCTTTATTTATGTTTAGATAAACATCGCTTGATCTCCATATACGAGTATGTAAGTGAGAATAGGATTTGACAATTTGAGCTGGTATACCTTTCACAATTGATATACAATTTCATAAAGGTTTTTAAATTCTGCTCATTCATTTTATAAAATACTTCTGTTGAATATTTAACTTTTGCCACTCCAGAAATGGTTTTTATCACTATTTTAATACATATGAGTATTAAAAACAATTAAACCCACCGCTTAGGAATTGTGGAGAGCTGTCTGCTAAATCAACCAATTTGTATGTATTATGTAGTTCCCTAACGGACGTTGCAATGCAGTCCATTTTCATTTTCACAAATAATTTTATTAAATACCTGATGTTTAACCTGAACTTAGTGCTATCGTGAGAAATATATCAATATAAGAATACCTATAGGCGTACAATCAGGTAATTTGTATGTGAGTTACCGGAAGGGGCACTATGAACCAACATAAAGGGATGGCATGTCATAACGTCCATGGACATTATAACCCTTTAAAAGTGTCATAAAGTCCATGGACATTATGACATTTTCTGAAGTGTCATAATGTCCATTGTCACGGTGACATAAGGTCTATGGACATTAATACACCTTTTGAAGTGTCATAATGTCCACAATATTGCAAATATTTTTTACATTTTAAAAAGTACCGCTATTTTCAATATTTATTTATTTAGCTTGAGTTTTTAGTTGGAAAGTGATCTTTGTTGTGTGCAGAAGTTCACAGTTCACAACTGATGGCACGTTTAAAACTGTGCCGTCTGGCGGATATAAGCAATTGATCGTGATTCATTACCATTATATAGATGATGTAAGTGGGTCAAGATTCCTCGTTGTAAAGTTGCATGCAAAACTAATATTTCTCTTGCTTTACAGACTTTTCCTTTCATTTACATATTTATTAATGACAAAAAAATCCAGAGAAGCGACAAACATATGTTTCAATTTATTGACAGCAATATATTTCAATTCCAGGCATCCATATTTCATACCGATTATGAGATGGCCTTAAGGAAAGCTTTAGAATATGTATTTCCGAATGCGTCTTTAAAAGGTTGCTGGTTTCACTATTGTCAGGCTTTGCGACGAAACAGTTTAAATATAAAAAGTTTCGGTAAGATTGTTAAAAACAACGAAGCGTGTAGTAAGTGGTACCGTACATTTTTGAGCCTGCCGTTGGTAAATCCCGAACGAATTGAAGAGATGTTTCTGACTCTAAAAAACGATATGCTGGAGTTCTCAAGAAACCATCGAGAATGCCTCAGTAGTTTTGTCAAATGCTTTGAGAAGCAGTGGATGACAAAGGTGAGATATTTTTTTCTTGAACCCTCATTCTTCTCTTTTGTGTAATATGCAGTTCAATTTTGCACAAGCTGTGTGAATCGGTGCCGATTTTTTGACTAACTTCACCTTCTTTTTATATTCGTGCACGCTGATTTTTTTTTAATTTCACAGGAGGCATATTATGTGCACATTGCACCACTTTTAATTTTCCAATATAAATTGCTTTGAACTTCCGATCTCCCTTCCTTCTAAAGTCCCTATAATGACTTTTTCAGATCACACCTTCCAGATTTTCTGTGCACCTTCAACAAGTGAGAACTACTAGCTCTTTAGAAGGGTTTAACTCCAAGCTCTCTAAGAAATTGGAGAAACATGGACGTTTTTTTAAGTTCCTTCAAGTTATCCGCGATGAAGACTTCTCGTATTCTGTTTGCCTAGCCCAAGCATCAGCTGGTGTTTTGAATGTTTTGCCAAAAAAACGTAAGCCGCAGTATGACAAGGACAATAAAATATTCCAGGTGGCACAACAGTTGAGCAAAGACCTCGTTGTCTGATTTTTTCAACATAGTAATAAATAAAGAAAACAGTATTCTTAAAAATTATGACTCTAAAGAAGAATTCGACGAACAAGATATGTCTGAAGTAGAGGATACTCAGGACAGTATTCACTGCAGCGAGGCGACAGAAGTCTTAAAATGCATTATAGGAACATTGGATGCTAGAAACATCCTCCTACAGCCATGTAAGCATTTCAAAATCTGTTCCAGCTGCTGCGAAAAATGGAAATAAAATAAAAAAACAATTCATCTCTGCTTTGCCCATATTGTCGGCAAATTGTTGAATCTAAATGAAAAACATTCCAATAATTATTATGTTTTTTTTTCTAAATTGTTATGTATTTGAATAAAAATCTTATGTTAAAAAAATCTCTAAAATTACATTTTTCTTCCCTGTACAATGTGTCACAACGTCCATGGCCATTGTGTCAGTTTCAAAAGTGCCTTAATGCCCATGGACTTTGTGACACTTTTTTGTGTGTCCGTGGACGTAATGTCAATGGACGTTATGACACGCCACCCATAAAGGACAACAATTTAGATTGCTGCAGACCATGAATGAGGAGTTACAGAGCACAAATTATATTTTGATAAATCGGTTAATTTCTGGTTTCAAAAGGGGCGGATTGGTATAACCCATTTAGAATTCCCTACTGCAATCAGGAAAAATATTGGTTTGACCGAAGTTGTAAATCAAACAGATGGGTATCATGAAACACATTTAGTCAAAATACGCTTTCTTCTGTGTATAAAAAAAGAATTCGGAGCTGTTAATTTTTTTCGCCTCACTCCGGGTATCGTAAATAGATAGATAAAAAACCCATTGCCTTTGTAAGAAATTTTATTATTTATGATTAATAAAATAAATCAAAAATGTATTCTATGTACACAGAGATCAAATGATCGAAATATCGGCAAATGAGGTACTGAATATTTGACACTAAATATTTTACATAAACTATGTGCGGCGGGACACAGGTTTTTGTTGATACTGCTTAAGGACTTGTCTCAGAAGAGCCTTGAATATGTGTATTTCAGAAGCGAAAATTATCATTCATTGAAATGTTTAAAACTGCCGATCCTAAATATCTGAAGTCAACTCCGAAGCACTGAAGATATTTTTGGAATCAGTATATGTATATTCACCGAAATCGAGGTTTTTAAACAATATCAATCGGACGAACCATTTCAAATTGAATATTTCAGCTTGGTCTCAATTTATTTGTTTTTACTTTTTTTGTTCACAACAAAATAAGTGGATTTTTTTTTTTGTATAAATAAACGTAAAATTTGTAAAGGAAATAGGCAAGATTTGACTGAAAGAATGTTGAATGGGAGAGCAACTGTTGAATAACTTCAAATTATAATGTCATATATTTATTTATAATTAAAAAGAAAGCTGTTATTTTTTCATGACTTGATAACTTGTTGCCATTTCTAAGGTAATTCTCTTACGTCTCTCTCATAGAGACGTTTGTTCCTATTGGCCAAAAACGAAGACAGTTGATTTTTACAAGATCCTCTTGAGGTAAATCAGTCGCCATAAATAGCAAGCAACACATGGCAATCGCTAAGTGTCATATTCGAAATAAAAAAAATGCATACATAAGAATCTCACAATCAAATTTCCGCAGTTTCTATCACTAGCACTGTCCATGTGCGTGGTTTGGCTAAAGCTGGCCACTTATGGACGGTTGCTTCCTTCAGACGATGGCCTTTCTTATCATCTATCCTGACTGGCTCACCGCGATTTAATCACGATCACTGTAGTTATTGACCCAGTTTTTATCACCAGTCACCCTTGCTGAGCGCGGGGTGTGACAATAAAGTCAATTTTCGTATTTAGGTGTTTATTTGGTGGATTTTGGCTATTTCCTTGAATTTAGCTTGACATATAACAAAGCAATAAAATGGATGGATATTATAACTACCTACCAATTGGAAGTTATAGATAATTGGCTGAATTTTGACAAATCAAATAATTTTTTTTGGGAGTGGAAGAATGGGTAAGATTGACTCTATTGCCAATTTTCATTCTTAACTTGTATTTAACAAATGCAAAAGACAAATTTGACTAATGTAGTGTATTTAAATGAAATATATAAACCGAATGTTGCATGGATTATATTTTAAAATTAGTATAAGAGAAACAAAAAATTATAAAAATTAAGGTTCTATGCTATGGTCTATGCAATCACGAGAATAAAATCTATGGTCACTTTCTCGCTAAAAGTACCGCAGAATATAGTGATTGTAATTTGTAAAACACAGAATAACCCATAGCAGACCGTTCTTCAAATTCCTTGTATGGAATGATATATTCGATAACGTTCCACTAATATCGCAATAATAGAGGAGCTGTAAAGTTGGAATCGTATTTCAAAACCCGAGCGTTTGTGGCAAAAACGACCAACTAATAGGATTTGTGAGGCGCTTGGAAGATGTGGTATCCATTTCATGGTTCAAAAAACATCCAAAAAGTCATTGACATCGACAAAAGTCCGAAGGTAAACTTCCAAAAGCCAACCTATGAGCAGAAATAACAAAATTTGCTGCATTCTGTCTTTTTAAATCGCTAATCCAAAAATCGCTAAAGTGCAAAACCAGAATTTTGGCATTCTGGAAGCTTTGTACAAAAGCGGTGCTTTTTATATGGTATAGGAAACTGTTTTAAAAAGCTTCAAATTAAGAAATTATTGAAATAAATTGAATTAAATTTTGGATCCAGGGAAAACCGTACCTTTAAAATCGCTAAAGTAAAAAGTCGCAAAAATATAAATGTGTCGACATAGCTACAACAAATAACAAAATGCATTTTCAGGGGGCTTGTGGAAAGTAAGCTACAACAATATTCGTAAAACCGCTAACCGCCAATGAAAAAATCTATAACATAGAAATATACATATACGAGGTTTGTTCAAAAAATAAAGTGAATTTTCAAATTTCGCGGGATACGTACTCGTACATTCGACTTTCGATTACCATTTTCTTATGTTGGTACACTCGTCTCGAAGATATGTTGACGATTTTATCCATATAGCATGTTAAGTTTGTTTGTGAGAGGCACAAATAAGACAAGTGTTTTGCGTGTTCGGCGATTTTCTGCTAACGAAAAAAATGCATCAAAGAAGTTGCATCAAATTTTGTGTAAAAAATGGAATTAAGTGCTCAAAAACACTTGAAATGTGGACAGTGGCATGCGGTGAGAGTACTCTGAGTCAAACCAATGTTTATTAGCGGTACAAGCTTTTCACGGAAGGTCGAGAAGATGTGAATGACGATGTTCGCTCTGGGCGTCCCAGCACGGAAGGTCGAGAAGATGTGAATGATGACGTTCGCTCTGGGCGTCCCAGCACGTCAACAACCGATGAAAATGTTGAGAAAGTGAAGAAAATTGTTATGGGGAATCGTCGAATCACAATTAGAGCAGTTGCTGAGGATGTCGGCATATCAGTTGTCTCATGCCATGCAATCTTTTCGAAAATTATGTGCATGAAGCGTGTGGCAGCGGGGTTCGTTCCAAAATTGCTAAATTTTGACCAAAAACAACGTCGCATGAGAATCGCTCAGGAATTCTTGGATGACATCAGCGATGATCCAGATTTGCTTAGATGGTTCATGGTTTACGACATCGAAACCAAAGGTAGAGTTCAGGAGAGCCAAGATTAAAAAAGTACGCCAAGTTCGATTTAATGTCAAGGTTTTGCTCACTATTTTCTTCGATTACCATGGCGTAGTGCATCAGGAGTTCTTACCACAAGGTCATTGAAGTTATGCGCCCTTTGCATGAAGCAATGTGAAAAAACGCCCGGAAATGTGGAAAAAATTCATGGCTTTTGCATTATGATAATGCACCTGTTCATTCATTTGTGCTTGTGAGAGACTATTTGGCCAAAAACAACACCGTTATCATGCTTCAGCCACCGTATTCACCAGATTTGGCCCCCTGCAACTTTTCCTGTTCCCAAGATTGAAGAGACTCATGAAAGGACGCTGTTTTGCGACGATTAGGGAGATAAAAACCGAATCGTAGAACACGCAAAACACTTGTCTTATTTATGCCTCTCACAGAAAAACTAAACATGCCGTATGGACAGAACCGCTAACATATCTTCGCGTAGCCCGCGAAATTTGAAAATTCACCTTATTTTTTGAACACACCTCGTATATTTGGAAACAGTGGTCTATACTCAAGAATATCCAATTCTTGACCTCAAAAACTAATTAAGTTACTAAGATAAGAGTGCGTCAGTATTTCGCTAACGGAATTAGTTGGAAATCCTCACTCATAAAATTTCAAGTTTTTGGGCATTCGAAATGGTTTAAAGAAAATGCTATCTAAATGAAATAATTGATAAAATCAAATATATTCCCTTTACAAATTGACCAACAAATTGCAAAAATTTAAATGTGAAAATAGTTTTTGGTATTCAGTGCTCATCGCACAGTGTAAATAAAAATTAAAAAAGTCATTAAATGATAAAATTGCTAATATACAAATTTGATCACATCTCAAAAATCAAGCGGCCAAATTTCGGCTTACGAAAAAAGAAAAAAAATATCTTTTAACAAACATAAAGTCAGTATTTTGAATCCACATAGTATAAATGCATCCGTATCGTGAAAATAATCGCCTTCTCAGTTTTTTTTGAACATCATACCGGACATATATGGAGAAACTTATTACAGGACCTCCAAATCTATATACGAGTATAGTGTTAAAAATTATGAAGTGATTGATTTTTCGCATATCCAATGGAAACAAATGCAGGTATATTTTTGCAAAATGACTTAAATTATTGCAAGATATTAACAATTCTTCAAAATAAATTTAAATGTTTGCTCCAATCTAATGATTTTTCATTGCATCATATATTCCCCATTTTTTCCTCAGCCATAGCAAACATACAATTTTGGTATAATCCATAAGATACAGAATTAATCGCGATTTTCTGTGAACATTTTTTGTAATAGTTGGCTTTCTTAACAAATGTGATTTCACGGATAATCTATATATGGTTGTTTCTGTTCTGCTTTTATGATTTGAGTTAGTGTAATAGTTAAAGCTAAACACTGTAATTTGTTTATATCAAATAGTATGTTCTACAATATATTGTAAATTTTCCGACTTGATGAGTTCATTTTCCGACAGATATCTTGCGTAAAAAATTGTTTAGTAACTGTCGGCGGCGACGAACGAACGTCTCTTACAGCATTTGTTCTTCACTTTCCTTAAAATTCAATTTTATTGAAATGTATTTTCGATCAAACATACAGGACCAATCTTTTGGTGTGCAAACTGAAAGAGTCATTCAGCTTTAACTAAAAAACAGTGCTTTTTCCAAAATTCATTATGTGCTTACAATTTCTGTATCATAGTTTATTCTGAAAAGTAATCAGATCACACATTTCTTTGTAATAACGACTGTAAATGCAAAATGATAAAACTTAATTACAAAAATGGGTATTCTCTTGTGGCATCTCATGTTCAGCGAAGAGGCTCATTATTGTGTGAACGGTTTGAGATGATGCAAACCCACACGAACTCCATCGAGTGACAATAAATCTGTAAAAAAGCAATGTTTTCTGCGAAAAATGATGATGGCGTTACTATTAATTTATTTATGGACATAACTGGATAATATGGATCTGAACTCCAAAGGTTCTAATAGGTCAAGACTACGTGCCACTAAGCTGTCGCAATAATGGATATTCTGAACGAACGAACAGGAAGTTTTAGTTGAAGATCATTTTGTTTCTAAACATAAAATAATTTATTTTATTGTAAGCTCAGTAAAAAATGTTTCAGCCATAGATTTCTTTCACATGGATTAGTTAATTTGAGGAGTTTTGGTTAAAATTAGCTTATTACATGTGTATATCTAAGTATTGACTGGGCGTACTTGCATGAACTTCACCATCTTGGTTTCGCCAAAATCACAAAAATCGCGAAAACAAAATACTGTTCTAGTGGAACTTCTTATCGCGCTAATGACACCATTTTGTGAATTCGTAACGAGTGGAAAAATAACAAAAAATAATTTAAAAAAACGGTTTCAACAAAGCGCGCAAAAGCTCCACATAAGGTGTAACACGTGGATTTGTAGCTACAAATCAGTAAAACAAAATTCGAAGATGTATACCCTAAAACCTTTCACAATTTTTCATAATAGGTCAATTTTCTTTCAGGTTTCGTGTTATATCGAATCCATGTGTACCAAATTATTCAAACAGAAATTTCAGTTAGGTGGTCGGACCTATACGAGTACTTTCACCTGGCATCCTTCTGCGTTAAGTTAGTGCACTAAATTATTATAATGTTTAGTTATTATAACGAGTTTATAACTTACTGTGTTTTGCTTATATGCTTGTTAAACTATATAGAATCCAATACAATGGAATGTATCCGAAGTTGTCCGTAGGATTTTATTATGTAACCAAGAATTACAATGTAATCCATTCAAAATTATGAAAGAATTACGTTAAGTAAATCGGTCAATTTGTCTGTGAGGCGCCCAAATGGGAGTGGAAATGAATTTGTATTCCCAAACCTAAGTTTATCATGTTGTATATGAAGTGTGTACATTTGGCTGAACTGTTTGCATCTGCTTAAAACATATAAAGCTAAGAATATTTGGTTAAATTGGTTACTTGGTCAAAATTTCTCAAATTGTACAGGCCATGTAAATGATCAAAAATTTAAGTTGCCACAGTCTACAAATTTGGAGTTACAGGAAAACAATTTAATTCCCGTTTGTATGGTAGATACCAAAAGGGGTGTTCTCAAGCCAAATTTCAGGGAACCCGTAACTTGCACTAAAATAGAAATCTAGAATATTTGGGTTAAATCGGCCAATTAATAGGGGGTACAAGAAGAGGCCGGCCGACATAGCCCACTTACAATTTTCGGCTACGATCTGATAAAATATTAGGGTATTTTAAGAAGTTTCATGAAGATTTACGGCAATTATCGTGCCTACCAGCCTACTAGATAGGCTGACTGTCATGGCTCATGGCTCATACTTGGTATCTTAGGCGCTTTCTTCTGCGTATTACATTTTTGGCCGTATCGAAAAATATGTACCGGTTGCAGGTATAAAAATGCTATAGGTAAAAACTTTGTGATGAAACTCGTTTTCAATGGCCTCTTACTTATGAAGCAAAGTATTTGTGTTAGTTGTGAAGAAAATCCCCATTCTGTTGATGAAACATGATGGTTCTAGTCTACAGGCGTAACTTCTGAAAGTGAAAATGACATTACTGTTAGCGTTAAAGGAGAATGTTTCAGAAATACTGTCACTGATTCTTGTGACATGATGATACTCGTATGTGGTTTTACTAGTATGGTGCAGTGTGCCGTAAAATTTCTGACACAACCAATTTATTGCGAGAAATGTTTAATGACGAAAATGGCGAAGATAGTGCGATGTAACTCCACTGGACTATTTTTTAGTTGGGGTTTTACGACGTCATTGGATATCTTCGTAATGAACCATAATTGCTTAATGACCAGCATTATTTGTGCTATTGGCGGAACAAATGTAGATTTATGTTGATGTATTATATTATATATTTCAAATTAAACAAAAAAACACATATCGCCTTCTTTGATCATCTTTTATCCGTATTTGGTTGTCTGGCCGTCCACCTGTTCTGTAATGTTCTGTATAGGATCGATCCTGTTCTGTCCATCCGGTTGTTTAAGTGCCCATTAATTATTGACCCATCAGGAACGGTGCTCAGAACGATACTATTAATGTGTCAGTAATCGATTTATATATGGCTGTACGTATGCTGTTGGTTCAACCCCCGATGTAGGTACTTACCTTTCTTTGAGCGGCGGTTTCTTGGATGTGTCTAATGAATATTTCTAGTGGATGAATAATCAACAAATCTAGTAAATGCTTCTCAAACTGGAGTTCAAAATCGTCATTAAATCTGGGCTTACCTGAAATAGTAAAAACGTAAGAAACTAGAGCATCTTCCGCCTTCCTCTCCATTTCATGTCTTTTAACTTATTTCGTCCCGTTGTTGAAATGTGAAGTCAGCATTTTATGATATCTTATCAAAAGTTGTTTTTCTCACAATTACCTGGACATATTGATTTTGAAGTTTTTTCTTAGTTTATTCTAAAAGATATAACGAGTTTTGAGAAAACAAATTTAACGAAAAAAATCTCTAAGCTAAATAATATGAAAATTAAGATCTATTGCACTCAAAAGAGTAAACTAATTTTGAATCGAAACGAATTCAAATGGAATAAAATTCATCTCCACACGGCACCTAGTACTTCTTTACTCTAATTTGTTTTTTCCTTGAATTTAATTCATAATTTGAAACTAAAAATAGCAACTTTTCAATTTTTTTGCATTAAATTTTATGTACTAAATTTTAGTTGAAGCAAACTAAAATTTAGTGTGAGTAATCGGGGCCGGAGCCAGTACAACATTTTTAATATTATCTTTCCTAAATGTTAGTACGCCTTAATTCCAAGCTAGTACAATTGTGTCTAGAACTATCCTGTTAGTGCATTTGATTCGAATTTATCATATTCCACATTTTATTATATTTTAATTGAAATTGACAAATTCGGAGCCACATTTTTGACATCAGCTTGTATTAACACTAGTACGTTTGAGCTTAAAAGTATTACAATTACATTTGAAACTATTCTGATCGTGTACAGAAACGTTTTGAACCTAATTTTAGTTTAACTAAAATTGAAGAACCTTTGAACTTAGATTTAGGCAAGATTATTATTGTTTAGTTCACTGATTATTAACATGCATAAAGGAAACTCTAAGATTAATTTAAATTTACTTAAAATGAATTTTAAAATGAGTTGTAGAGATGTTCTTAAAGTGGTTGTCATGTGTCGTACCTCTTTTTTTATTTTCATCTTTGTAAAATATTAGTACGGCTGAACTCTAAAGTAACACAATTGCACTTGGAACCTTCCTATTCACGCATAGTATTGAATAAGATTTTGAGATCAAATTAAGTATAATGAGACATAGACATATTTTCCTCTTACAATTTAGTTTTTTGAATTTTTCTCCCTTGAATTTATAAAGGTCATACTTGAAGTTGGAAAACTGTTCTTTAATAGTACATTTTAGTCTAGACGATGGCGTCCTTCTCGTCAATGGAGTCTCCCAGAAAATGTGATTTTTGTACAATCCATTATTAAAGTTGGCTCTTACTGCCTCGAGCCAGGTGCACTTTAACTTTGGCCTTTTCCTGCCCAGCCTTCAGGTCTAGCCTGGCTTCAGTTTCTGTCATTTGGCTCTAGTGGCAGGGAAATTTCTGCTCCCTTTCTTCCTTGTTTATATCTTTCTCTAGCACGACCTAAGAGGAATGTACTGACGGTTTTAGCTTCAGGATTTTTTTTATGGGAAGCTTCCATTTTTGACTCACTTATTCCCCGTTTCACACCTAATGGCCCGATTTTTCTAAAATTCTTCTTCGTCATTCTCATATATTGAAAGCGGAATCTACATGCTCAATTTTATGATTTTATCTACAACTTTTTGTTCCAGCTATTTGTTTAATTTATTTGTTACGTCTACAGCGTAATAGTAACATATACTCGTACATTACTTTTCGTCTCTTTGGCATCAGCTCCTTGTTTTGGACAATAGTATCAATTTTTTCCTCTATCCTTCATGTTTTATCCCTTAAGGACATGAACTTTTATGAACCCTTTCTCATATCTTACCTTTGCTGATAGGTGAATTTATCATCATTGTGATGCAGGAATCACTCTTTTGTAGCTGACGATAATATCAATTTTATCCGCTTTCCTCTTTGTTCTACCTGTTAAAAGAACGAATTTCTCACCCCTATTTGACCTCCTGAAAATACTATCATCAATTTTTACGATTCCAGGTTTACCCGTTGAGTCTAGGCAGTGGTACCATTTTAGTCTCTTTTATCTGTAATCTGTAAGAAGAATGTGGATGCCAATATCCGTGAGTCATGCTATGTGTGTTACGCGATGGTAATCTATTATTAAACTAAAAAGATGAATTTTAAAATATCTTTGCTCTAGAAGGGGAATACGGATGAAAATTTTTATAATCCTAACTCTTACTGTTTGAGTTAGGCCATAGTGCAAGGTTTGTCGCTTTTTACCCTGTTTTTATCCCTAAAAGTATGCATTTTTAAAAATCAGTGCCCATATTGGGGTATGTAAATACCAATTTTAATCTTTAGTGGTTTGACCAGGGTGATGACCAGCTAACTTTGCTCCTCCGCAATTTATGATGATATGCCAGAAACTGTAGAAGCAGATCCCTGCCCATATAATTTCATTATATTTTCTCAATTTCGGTACATCAAGTTAAGTGGTTTCAGATGGGTGCCAAAACCGCCGAGGTGAATCTTCAGTTTTGTTAATGAAATATATTATATTTATTATATATTTCCTTAGTTTTGTATCTTTTAAGCAGTTGCACAAAATTCAGTCATATCTGGTCACAAACAACATTCACATCTTTTATTCAGTTGCACTGAATTCATCATAGCTCAATGTGCGATTTATTTAATATTATATGTATAAGTACCACCCATGCAAATGACTAGTTTAAACTATATATTCTTAGCGTCATACCTACATTGGTACTCTATGATCGATTTATCGAAATTCAATTTTCCCTTTGTAGACCCTAATTCGCGTACTGCATTAAGACAACATTTTTGTTAGTTGCTAATGTTGTAGCATTTGGTAAGATGAGAAAAAGTCGCCCAGGTAACTGCGACCTGTGTAGTGCTTGTCATACAAATACTATAATTTTACCCATATATGCCTACATTCATACATATTCTCTAATTGTATTACAATAAAATACAGATTATAAAAAGAGAGAGATATATCAATGAGATATAAGAGAGCTTCGCACATACAGTGAGCTTCAACGCATTCTATTTTGAAACTCACGCAGATGGAACGTAGAGTTTAACGACGATTCCGAATGTCAGTTTGAGAAACATTTACAAGACTTGTTTATTACTCGACTACTCGAAGTTTTTGTTACGCAGCGGGATTGAAGCAGGGATCTTGCGAACGATAGTCGGGTATACACATTGTATTATAATACCTACTTTTACTTTTATGGATATGGTATTCTAAAACAGTGCCTACATTTGCCATTTGATATGGTAAAAATGTGTCTCCTATATGAATGACCGGTTAAACCCAATTATGCTAAGCTTTATATCTTTTAATCAATTATACGAAATTCGTTCATTAAAAATTTTTAATCATTCTTTTCACAAACTTAGTTCTGATGATGAAAATGGATGGCATTGTCTTACGTTTTTACTTTATCTTTATATATATAATTCTACTGTACGGGCGTTGTCGGTGAACTCCTCATAAACGGCTGGACCGTTTTGCATAAATTTGCGTCTGGTGCTTCAAATACCGTAAACAGGAGCAGAAATATTGGATATTTAATTTATGGTTTGTATGGGAGGTACCACGCCCCATTGACCAATCCCGCCCATATTTGCAGTAGCACTTAAGATATGTACACCAAACCGATGTACCGAATTTTGTTCAAATACCGTAAGCAGGAGCAGAAATAATTGATTTTTAATTTTTTGTTTGTATGGGAGGTACCACGCCCCTTTGTCCAATTGGACCGAATTGTAAATCTAAACAGACGCATATACAAAAATTTATGCAAAGCGGTCCAGCCGTTTAGGAGGAGTTCACTGACAACGCCCGTAGAGTAGAATTATATATATAAAGATATATTTTTAGCTTCGTTTAATCCCAAATTCGTAGACTGATGTTCCCTAAACTTTCGACAGGTTTATTGCACTGTAATGCAATAATAAAGTTTGGAAACCTTGGCTGGATACCTAATAACCTATGCCTCCTAGATTCATATCTTTCATAAAATTCTGTATACTTTATCAAGCAGCAGACATTTGAAGGTGAAAGTATATGTTAGTCAATTAGCCAGACTGAAATTTCTGTATTGGTTTTATTATTAATAGCGCCGTTCCAACATCATTCAATGTTAGCGGTGACCGAAGTTCATGCCCATGTTTGATCATATTGAGTTGCATATAATGTAGAAGTAAAATTCGATCTGAATTACATTAAATTGTGTTGCTTCCAACAGTTACTCAATGTTAAGAATCAATCGATCCAATATTTGTAACTTAATTAGAACTACTGTGTGATATTAAAAGGCTTAGTAGGTTAGTTAAATGACTCGACTTTATATGACTCGGTTTGGACCCTTGAACACCACCTGTATCGAAATTGAAACCGCAGCGAATGACCCGCCACTCCATTATTATCTTGTAGTTTTTGTGTTTATGACCAAATTAAGGCCAGTGCTTGCACGTGTTTCTTTAATAGCCCTAGACGCAATTAGAGAGAAGATACATTTCATATCTTCATCTCCAGTACAACCGAACTGTAAATTTGGTATGTAACGATGCGTCACGCTTAATTTGATTAATCAAGAAAAATCTCAGCGAGTATAGCGCATCAAATGCTGCTCGTAATCCCAAATTTATTTGTGTTTTGTTGCCTGGCGTACATCAAAGCCCAGGCCAATACACCCGTACGCACCTGTGCGTCATCGCCTCGTGGATCGTACTTTCACACTTTGCATGCCCGGATTTAATGCTCCTGTTGCGAGCTGTTTTGTGACATCGACTCTGTGTATTTTTGTATGCGAAAAAGGAAAAGGAATAAAAACAATAACAACAGCAGCGAAAGAAAAAAACAATGAATTACATGAAAAAAATTAGGTGTCTATGTGTGAGAATATTAAAGACGGCTCGGTCCTCTTCCTTGAAATCTCATTTTTACTGCTGTGATTACTTTTGGCCTGTCTGAAGCAGCGAGTTTCTTTTTACGAGCTCATGTACATGTAATTTGTGTTGCTGTTTCTCTACCGGAGTTGGAGTTGTAGCTGTGATGGGATGATCAGCTTTTTTTTGCTGGCTGCTGTTGCTGTTTTTTTTTTTTTTGTTGCTTTTTGAGTCCCTCCTGCTTCTTGCCACTGCCGTTGCACATATCAACATCCATACAAGTGACGCTGAATACTACATATGTTTATACATACATATATTCATGGGAATTAATTATGCGATGCCTGATGATTCCCATGCCAAATATACTCGTACACACGCACACAGACACAGGCTTCAGATGAAATACCCAAGTGTTTACCCAAAAGGGAGAATAAGTTGGGATGCAGTAAATTCCATTAGGAAACAAAAAATTTCTTCAATGAACACAAAGTACATTGGTTCGTAAGGGAATGAAGTGCAGGCATTGCTCTTTGTAGATTGTGGGATATATAAGAAGCTGATCTTTTACGAAACTTTCATAATTTTTGAAGCGCTTACATGAATCCGTTAAAACTTTACGTACTGTAATATTTTCTTACGATCCAATTAAAAATTGTAAATGCTACAAATATCTTCTCGCACTTGCCAGTTTATGGACAAGTCCAATTATGTCGAAATGCTCCCAGTCGTTTGGGGTGGATAATAGCACCGTTTCATACAGTCTCACCCCTGTTTTTCCCACTTGAGCTCAACAATTTTCATAACTCTAAGTTTACCCATTTAGTGTGGCCAAGACATCATTTCAATCTCTTTTTGTCAATTTTTATCACGCGTTGAGCTCGTAAAATGTATAGCGACACTTTAACTGTTCAAGCTGAGTTAACCCTTTTTGTCCAAAAATTTTCGGAAAACCCCTCCTTATTGTCTGTCTAAATTGGGCGATGGTACCAGATTTGTCTCTTTTTACCCAAAAAAGGCACGAATTTCGAAAAACCCATTCTTAACGCCTGTTTGCTCTGGAAAGGGAATATCGAGACAATTTTTCATAGTTTGACGGTACCAGGTTTCCCCCCTTTTTAAGTTCTTTTTATCCCTAAACGATTGTACCGGATGTAACTGTTTTTACTCTGTTTATAAGGTATGAATACAAAGAAAGCTTCTCGTTGCGAACCTACTCTAGAAGGTGAATGTGGTCAGCAATTTTCGGGTTTCTAGCTGTAGCCATTTCAGCTGTGCGATGGTACCACATATGTCCTTTTTATTGAAATATTGAAAACATTCGTTCATATCACATATATCCTTAAAAAGAGGCACGTATTTCTATGTACATTTTCGTGATTCTAGGCTACGAGTATGTATATATATACATATATATATATATATATGTAGATTTTGAGTATAAAGTGTTGATATGTATTTACTTTTTAAATAAATCAAAAATATCAAAATTGAAACGAAACTTAACATCCACGTACGATATACACTTCAACAGATAATAGCGCTAATTTTAAATATCCAAATTTGAATATTTTGTGCAAAATTCAAATATAACAATAAGAAAGAAATGCACGAGCAAGCCAGAGGTTTTTAATTGTAGCAAAACTGCTTGGGTTGATACTCAATATAAAATGTGAAATAAATTCAATTATTCAAGTTTTAATTATTTGATAATTTTATTATTCAATTAATCGTGGCTTTTGGATAACACAACTAATAAATTATTCAAACGTATGTTCAATTTTTGGTTAATTGGGCTGATTAATTAATCATATTTCTAACCGCACATACCTAGTGAGAATTAAATGCAGTTTTCAACTAAATGGCGCGAGAAATTTTCTCAAACGAATTTGTATGTTTTCTTTACGCGAAGGGTCGGCCCACTTCTTCACGTACAATATTCAAAATGGTATAGACTACTTCTTCAAAAAGTCTACTCAAATGTATGTTCCGAAGTATAGAACTAGTTTTGGCATTTAGTTCATTTTGAGCCTCGTTAGTCCGTTAACTTTTATGCAAATCGTACAAGCAAAAAATTCTGTACCAGACTCGAGGAATGCTTAAGTTATTGTTGATTCATATTTAAGTTATTTTTGAAATGCATTCGAATTCTTTTATCTGTGCTTTATTTAGCAAAAATTTATGTTCAGTGTGGTTAGAGTTTGCCGCTAATTTTTTTTCAATAATAATGTTGTATTGTGTTGTATGCATTTTCGTAGAAGATCCGAGTCAAACCGGATTTTTAGTTATCCGAAGAAAAGAAACGTAATTTGTGGCAAAGTAAATTTTCGCCGCTCAGAGGTGGCGCGACAAATGCAATGTTTCGATGGAAGGCAGTTGTGACAGCCTTGTTTGATACCGCTTACTCATATTCCAATGATACTGCGAAACGCTGCGACAGACCCTTTCAAACCTCACACATTCAAACGTACAATATTCCTACCACATTTGCATGATATGGAGACGATATCGCCTTCTCGGTAATCATTATCGTAAATGTTAAGCATTGAGAGACAACAACGCGAGATTTTGCGAAATTTAATGAAAAAAACAATAACTTTTGAGCTGATTATATATCGAAGCGATGATATCACAAGCAGTTTAAGTATAATCAGGAATAAAAAAAGACAAGTATTTATGTTAATTATAGGTATTATAATATTAATTTACAAGTCAGTTCCTAGTTAATAGGATTTTTTGTGTAAATCGACGAAGATCGTTTCTGCGTACTGAAAGTAATGGAAAAGTAATAAAAAACTACAAAGTACTAATAACTCAGCACTCATATATGTACATAAACCCATCAACAAGAAAAAAGCACGTAAAAAACGCAAAAAACGACATAAAATTACAAAGGTACCAGAATATATAGAGATTAATTTTGAATCACTTGTGATTTTAATTAGGGTTGTCAAAAGGTCGATATTTTCAGAAAACCAGTTTCTCGGTTTGCTCGAAATTGCCTATTTCAAAGAACTTAGTTTTAGTTTCAGTTTTCTCATTGAGTAAATTTTGAGTATAATTCTGCCATTGACACGACCATGAACCAGAATGAAGGTATACATATATCATTTGATATGGCCAGAAATGTAACACCCAGAAGGAAGCATCTAAACCACCAATTACCTTTCGGCTAAGTGTCTGACTGGCTGGCTGGGTGGTACAGCTTAATATTTTGCGTTTTGTATTGGTACAAAAGTGTGAGTAGTTCCAGAAGGGGCATGGTAAATTTCCGGGTTCAAAATTGTAATTGCCAGTGGCAAAATTATAACTTTATAACTATATAACTTTCTTCAGCTAGAAATTATGGAGGAACTACTTATGTTTGCATTACAATGCAATACATTTTTCACAACACCTGAGAGGGCGGGGTGTAGTCTAATATAATTGGTACGAATTTAAGCAACTTCAGTTCAGTTCAGTTACAGGCGGAGAACTGGGTTTCAGAAATCGGAAAATTTCAACGGGAGGCAGTAGAAGGTCGATATATTTACAATCTTCGTATACAATCTGGCAAAATATTGGGCTGTGCCAAAATTAAAAAGTTTAAGAAACATTTACGATAGTTATCGCGTCTAGTATCCAACCAGCCAAACTTAAAAAGTCATGAGACAAACAAATAATGTTGTGGCAAGTTTAAAGGAATCTATGATGTTGTTTATATTTATAAATACGATGAGTTTTTGTGAGGAGATTTGCATCCGCTCAATACATCAAGATGAGTCTATCTGTCAGTATGGTATTTTTGGATTGTTCAAGGTATTGAAAAATTGATTGCAACTTATTCCAATTTTTCAACCACGATTTGAAAAATAAGGTGGTCGGCTTTTGTGGTTTGCCAAGCGTTGCCAATTCTATGTCTTAAAAATCCCTAACACTATTTCAAATGTACTCATTATTTTCTTTAACTAACTCCCCTTTTCCTTCGAGAAATATTTATGCTTGAATGCCTTGAAATATTTAAATGTTCATACATGTCCCTGTTTCAACATAAAATGGGATTAATTGTGTGCCGCACTTCAATCTGATACACCGTAAAGTGTTTAGGTTTCGTTGTATAAAAAAATTTTCGCTTGTTGCAGTTTGATGGTGCACGAAAAAATTAGTTTTAATAGATTGTAAAATAATACTTTTTTTATTTAGAGAAGCTTTATGTTATTTTAAAAAGAAGTTATTTATCTCGTCATCATTGGCAAAGTCTTTTGTTGGACAATATATATTAGCAGTGGACGGCATTCTTTCCGTTCTTCTAGAATTAATATTTAAAATAGATCATGCGATTTATGCATAACGATTTGATTTTGAATATCAATAAAAAACTGTTGGGAACCAGTATAGAAATTTCACGCAGGTGAACCGAAGTCCTTTTGGATTTCTGTAAAAGCGTGTGGGGCCAGAAGAGTTCGGTAAATTACCATGTTATGTACGTGCAAAATTATAGCTTTCCGAAATATTCCGCTTGGAAATTATAGAGGGACCGCGGATTAATGCTGCATAGGCGAATTAGTATGTGTGATAGACTACGATGCGCATCAATGGAACCCATTTTCATTCGCAGTACTACGTGCCTAATGCGTCTTAAATAATAAAAATTATATAACAATGGATTATATAGGTTAAACAAGGCGATTTGTATCGGAGGTATAACTAAATAGCATTAGGCCATGAATTAGGAACAACAAGCGAAAACTAAATTCCGAAATTTGGTCAGTTTGTAAGAGAGGCACCAGAATGGACGTGGTAACGTCGCCCGTTTTTGTTTTTAGAATGCAGTTTATCAAATGCATGGTACGTACGAGTTTTGGCTGAATTCAGCATAACTGATTGAGAGATACAGAGGTAAGAATTGCTCTTTGTGTGGAAGGTACCAGAAAGGTGAAGCAATTCAGCCTGCTTTCATTCTTTCGTTTAAACTAAGTTTATCAAACACATGAAATAAGTACAACTGTACAACTGAAAGATATGGCGGTAAGAATATATGGATTAAATCGTATATTTAAACAGGTGGTACCAGAAGGGGCGTGTTTATTTGCCAGAAATTGTCCAAGTTTTATAGCGGACAAAATCCTGACTACTTCAGTCTATTAATTACAAATTACAAAAATGGTTGAAATGCGGAAAAGCGGTAAATTTGTATGGGAGATTAGAGAAGGGGTTTGGCACTGGGCTCTGCTTTCACCTCCAGATCCAACTGTGTATAAAAAGAATAATAAGAATATGTATCAGTTTTTCTCAAAATTTGCCAAGTATAAATTGATACAGTGGATAAGGATTGAAATTACTACTGTTTACGGGTTACAATCTGAAAATTGCCAAAAGAATAAGGTCGGTACAGCAACCGTTGCTGTGCCCAGTTTTAAGCAGGTTCATAAAGATTTACGATTTACAATTTGTGTCTACCAATCAGCCAGACAGACAGGCATAGCTTAATCGACTTTAAAAGTTATGCAACGCATTTGTTCAAAAGATACTTGATGTTTTAAACGCTTTCTTCTAGGTATTACACTTTTGCCATATCAAATGATATATATCTGTGGTCACAACTCATAACAGCCTAAGTCTGTTTTTCAATATTTTCAGTACAGGAGTTTAAAGTTTTGAATCTTCACTGAAAATCAGGAGAAGGTGTTTTTTGGAAAACTTTGCTACAGATTCCAAGGAAACGAATTTCTTTACTTAGTTGTTAACAAAAAATAGTTGTTTATTCTCGCAGTCAAAAGATATTATCGAAAAAGACACTTAGGCTCTTATGAATTGTTGAACGAAAGAAAGTCAAAAAGTTCAAGTTGAGTTAGACTATTATTCCAGATTAAATAAAAAACTTTAAGTTTGGAGAAAGACCTTAACTCAATTTATGTTTATCAAAAAACGAAATTGTAATTCGGAATAAGAGCTTAACTCAAGTTGGGAAAATAAAATTGTTTCTTTATTTTTTTGGATTAACGGCTTAAGTTGATTTAGGCAATGATGAAAAAATAATGTTTATATTTGTTGTAATCCTAAATTGACTTAGGCAGTTATGCCAAAACAGTCATTTAGAAAAATAACTTAAGCTATTAGGTTTTTTAGGATTAATTGCCTTCCTAGAAGAGATACAAACATGAAACATTTAGAGCAAATAAATTTAGATACGCTGAATACGATGGTGCTAATAACTCAATTGTGTCCTAACTCGAGTTAGGCTGTTACGGGTTGTGACCACAGATATTAGGATTAAATTCAAAATACAGAACCCTTTCAATAATTTTGAAAGTATTTTAAAATTAATTATTGATTTGCGTTTTGAATTAGAGCCGAAATTCACAATTTAAAAGTCGGTCTCCGATAATATTTTTAAAATCTTTTGATACTCATATCAAGCTATGCTGAACAGACGTAAAATAACAGTTTGACAGTTTGATAGCCTGGTCTGCTATAAAATCCTACTAGAAATCGTATCTCTCAATACGTCACCATTTAGTTTCGTTTATCTTCGTGAACATTTTAATTTGCAGTTTGCGTTTTTCTGCTGCACTACTCTCGCAGGGCCTCTCATCACAGGACTGCGCTATGTAAGTTAACTAGTTATAACAAATGGAAATTCTAATAAACGTCTTCCACAGTATCCGATGGGATAAAGCTCATTTATGGGGACTATGTTCCATACTAGCACAATCAATTTGGTATCTTCTGGCTGGAAGAGAAGGCTGACAATTGTGGTAGGTTGCTTCCATAATTATAATATGCTCAGTGTAATATGCTCAGTGTGATAAGCACACCGTGGGTAAGGCCTTCACGGCGAGACTCACGTTAAACCACCCTGGACTCTGAACTTAGTTCGGTTTATTTTACTCGAAGTTATTTCTTTGCGCGTACATAAAATTGTTTGTAATTGCCAACTGTTTAAAATAAATAAGGCAACAATACCACTACGAAATGGTCTAAATAAATTAAAAATTGAAGCCCCTGAAATAAAAACCTGGCTGTGCTGATGATTGTATTGGGTATGGAACTGCATCGCAAATAGTAGTCATGACTTTTTCCGAAATTTAAAATTATTCCTCTTAATTTTTTCAGAGCACGAATTTGTATTTACAAATGGTGCAGCTACTCATAAATCTGCCGTCCCTATTGGAAAAGTATTTGTTTGTAATGGCGACGGTTGCTGCACTTGTTTTGCTGACGCCAGAACGAGTGTAGCCACCGCATTTGGGTTGATTTCATTTCATCTTTGAGTCGACTCGCTATGGCATGAGTGATGTACCCTTCGGTGGGGAGTCAAGTTGGCGTTCATCGTAGCTGATGGATAGCTGTGCTGTGCGGCTCAATTGCTATTGCTGCTGCTGGTGCTGCTGCCACAACAGAAAGAGCCACATCGCAATTGTGACGGTGGTGGTGGCAGTGGTAGTTGCTGTTAAATGCGTCTTTTTGACACTTTACAACAAATTACAACAATTTGACATTTACAGCTTTACTTCTCAGGGCTGGAGGCCCATTTGCGCGCTCAAATATATTTTATTGTCCCAGATCATAACTTTATTTTGGACATCGTTTATGATTTTTAATAATGGATTTATACGGCGGCGCTTTCACATCCAGATTCAAGTGCTTCTGTTATGCTTACGAGAACATCCATTTGAGCGTGTACATATCTCAAGTGCAACATAAAATAGATTCAACATCCTCCGTCCGCTCCTACTTCTTTCTCATCGTCATTGCGTTGTGGCAAGTGCGTGTGAGATCTAGTGCGTTTTTTCGTTAACCACTGCCACTGGTTCCACTTTTTTGCTGTTGCAACCGCATCAACATATGTTAACATTGCAGCAACATCATGTTGATGATGCACAAAGACATCATCGAGGAGAAACTAACGAAATAACCGACCGCAAACATTTAAATTATGATGATAAATGTTTTAAATTGTTGTAATTATAACAACAACATATGCATACATGCCCAAACATATATGCAGATGTATTTAACATCGTCTTCATAAAATGCCAGATGAAGGAGGGGCTGTGGCGCTGTTATCGTTTTGGTCTACATCTAGCAATCACTCAAAAGCCACAGTTGAAATCGTTAATACAATTTCACTCCCCTTTGACATTTATAGCTCCATTTTTTGTCTAACGTTGAGAAAAATCGTGACATAAATTCAGTTGTAAACTTCAATTGCTTGATCGTTTGCTTGATCGCATTTGGTTTGGGTCTATTGAATAATGACGTCGTAATGAATTAATGACCATAATATGATTTTCATCTGATGTAGACAACGGCGTCTCTGGGGTCGACCTCTTGAAAAGCAGAAGCTTAAGAAGAAGAACCTTAAGCGCTCTGATGGCGGCGGGTAATTTTTGTAATCAATTCTAATTGATTAAAGTTAACTTGGGATCGCTAATGAACATTTTGAGTTCAACATAAAAAATTATTATTTGTACATGATTTAATTGAAGTTAGAGCCAGAGTTAGCAGCAAATTTAGAAATTATTAGCCACAGTCTGAAATCATTTATTCATTCACATAATCGCAGCACAAGTAATGGGTAGTAGAGTTAATTTCAATTATACGCGTATTTCTTTTTTTGATGCAGCTTTACATAAAATGGTCTTTATTTGAATTTGAACAGACTATCCTTAATGTTTTTCCGCCTGTCCACCTGTTTCACAAAGTGAATGAATACTGATTACAGCTCATTCAGTCTTTACTAAATCGTCTATTCGTTTTCATGAAAGCGACTCTGTCTGGGTATCCATATCTTGGTAACTCTGGACCACGAAATGTATCGGAATTTAACTAAAATAGGTGAAATGCAATTCTAGTGACTAGAATTCTCATGTGGCTGAACGAGCTGTGGTCTGTGTGTGTTATGTTGATGTGTTGTTTGATTACAAAAGCGAAGTTTCCATTTGGAAGACGTCAAGTGAGCCGATTTGCCACAATGTTGTTTTAGTTTAGCCTCGCAGGAGAAGACAGGGCAAATTACATTCCTTAATATTTTCGAATCTTCTCTGCTGACTTTACTGTCGTTTTCGTGGGTTTATCGAGTACATGTTACGTTGTGTGTTAGGTAATTAAGTATGCGGCCAAGGCAATGCGAGTATGTATCACATCGTCGATCCTATAGAATGTGCCGCTTATCATTGATAGTCTTCCTGGACAATCGCACATAGCCTCAGTATTAGCAATGTAGCCTATACGTACGCTGAACGATGCACGAGTATAGGTATTGTATAGGGTGATTTCTTAAGATTTAAGTTTTTCAGGTTGGCAGCACTGGTTGGTAATGGAGTCCAAACGTCATCTGTCAAAGTGAAAAGTGTACAATATACTTCTGTGGCAAGTGTGCATCGTTTGAAACGACCATTTTATGGTCGTCATAATCGACCTGCTGAATCAACAATTCGTTCTGTTATCTCCAAATTTCGCACCAAATTTACTTTGTTGGACATATTGCAGCCGTAGCGACCAGTGTTAATGACGATCGTGAAATGTCTATTCGTCGCCGTTCTCATCGATTGGGCATGTGTTACTGAAACACAAAGAATTTTTTTGTTGGCCCCAATTGGCTGGGTTGAATTTGGTTGGCACGTAGTTTCATCAGGACGGTGCAACAACGGTGAAACAATGAATATGTTGAAGAATGAATTTGGTGAGCACCTTATCTCTCGATCTCTCGTACGTCCCACATAAAGAATAATGCTACTCTCTCTATTCCCAGGTTTTGGCAGGCATTATAAGCAACAAAAATTAGCATATTGCTGGCTAGCAATTAGATATTACAGAGCAGATATGGAATTTTAGTAAATTTGCCAATTTGTGTCGGAAATACCAGTAGGGGTGGATCGACATGGACTAATTTAAAATCTCCGGCTATCGCTTAATAGATATTGATTTCTGTCTTATTTAAAGAAGTTTCATAGAGTTAAGACGCCTAGCCTGTATATCAGTTCGCCAACCGGGCAAACGGACGCAGTTTAATTGTCTTGAAGACAAGTAAACTCAAACAAATATTGACGAAATACATTTGTATTCCTTCTGGCCGTTATTTTCTTGCGGCGCTTCTAGTGGTATCTTTTGAAAAGGATTATCCTGTTGGGATGACAAATAGCTAGGCTCTTTAAAAAATGCTATGTATTAAAACACAAGTAAAGACAAAAACTATAACTTTCTGGCAAATCGGCCAATTTGTATGCGTAATATTATAAGGCGCGAGTCGATACAATGCTTTTATATTTGTCGAACTATGCATTTGTAATTGAATAAAAGGTACGAATCAACGAATAAATGTAAATGTATGGAAGTTACCACAGAGGGCGTGATTGCCGACCAAAAAAAGAAGACACAGAAAAGTTGCGAAAAAATGTTCTTTATTTTTTAACATAATCTCGTTTTAGCTCGATAAGTTTTTTCCAGCGATATTCAATAGCTTCTATACCCTGGTCATAGTAAGAACTATCAAACTCATTAAAATAGCTATCAACCGTAGACTTCACTTCTTCATTGTTGGCAAATCTTTTATCACCGATCTATTTCTGACGAATAAGGTGCGTGATGAAGCAATTTGAACGTTAATTCATTAATTTTGGACATCGCAATAATGTAAGTGTGATTTGAAGCATTGTCTTGATAAAACAACATTTTTTCGCCAAATACAGCCTTTTTCCATAATTTGATCATCTAAATGTTGCAAAAAATTAGCACAATATTCGGCATTGATGGTCTCTCCTTTCTGAAAGTAATCAATAAAAATAATTTCACGCGCATCTTAAAAAACAGACCCAGACGATTTTCCTATTCCAGTCCGCTGCTTTGACAGTTCCTTTGACTCAGGTGTGAAGTGGTGGATCCATATCTCATCAAACAAGCTGGAAAACACTCTATTGAAACATCTTCACGAAGCTGTTTTTGCTCTATTGAAAGCAAGCGCGGGATAGGATCCTGCGCACAGCTTTGTCATCTTCATATCTTTGGTCAATATGCGATGTATAGCACTTTTTGAATTACGTATTATTTCAGCTAGCTCGCGTATCTTCAGCCGACGATTCTCCAATACCATTTTTGTCGGCCGTGGACACCTCAATCGGTCGACCGCTACGGTGTTCGTCTTGGCAGCTCGTATGGCTTCGTTTAAACTCTGCTGCCCAATGTATTACAGTCGTTAACGAAGGAGCAGACTCCCCCAGAATATAATCTTGATCGGTTTTAATATTGGTCGGACTGGGACCTTTCAAATGGAAATATTGAATTACATAACGGTGTCCATTTTTTTCAATGTTTTCTTTTGATGCCCCAAATATGTTTTATAAGGTTGGCACTTTTCACTAAAAAAATTGTTTTCAAACTATTGACACCATCAATACGTCAGGTCGACTAACTTTACAAGGGCGGTCGCTTGTAATGTTAAAATAACTTAAAACTCAAAAATATACCTATATTTGGATCACTTTGTAGAGCTGGCAACCAGAGCTTCATGGAAACTCGTACAACGAAAAACAATCAAATTTGCAAAGCATTTTCGGCTTACCTGTATAAGTATATGAAATTTCATTTATGTCTATGTGTTACTCGTTGATATTTATACAGTCCAGTCTTTTGTTACAAACTTTAAAAGGATTTTTGCTAGGTATTTGCAATGATTCGCAGGTTAACTCAGATGCTACCCTTAGATCATAATATAAATAAATCTGATTTTCGTTTATGGTATTGGTATGAAATTTGTCTTTATAATTTTCATGGCGTACTGTACTGTATAGTATGGTCATCATTAGTACCTTTAACAGACACTTATCAAACATTATCTTGACTTTAAGGACATTTAATTTCACAAAACAAATGTGAAGTTCTACCTATCAGTACGAAGATCTCTCAGTCCAGAGTACTTCTATATTTTGGAAGATACAGAGTTTGCAATATATTCAACCAGGTAGCAAATTGTTCAAATTAGTTTTCGAATAATTATTGCTATTGGCTATACTAATAATTGCAGATCTTTTTATTTTTTTTTTTCATAAATTCTATGTAAATAACAAACGGTACTCGAACATTCTCACTCAAAAAGAGGAAGAAAATATTTTAAATGTGTTTCGAACCAAATGACATATGAAGTTGGTTGTGATCAGTTACACAGCCAACTTCATGTGAACCTTATAACCTTATATACAGTTATAAAACTAGGCTATGTGGGACACATGTCGTTGCAAGGTTTTCAAAATATATTTTTTTATTTTGAAGGAATTTTCAAAGACAAGTTTGGAAGAAGAAGGCCATAACGCGCAAAAGTATCAACCATGTAGTCTAGCGCTTGTAGCAGAATATGAATATCTTTAGTGGCAATAAATATAATAAAAAGTCAAATATTTGTTTTATTTGAATTGTAAAAGCATGACTGAAGAATTTTGAATACAAACCTATTCCAATTCTAGATGTTATTTATGTTTGTCCTTCGACAATACGGCGAAATTCACTGATTGAAAGAGATGCAAACGGCCAGTCATTACCTCTCTGAAACCTCTATAGATGAATCGGGTTGTCCGGGAAGTTCGTTCGGTTAATTCGTTAGTTGACAATACGTCACTTCTCGTGACGTAGAATTCCTTCAAACACAATCATAACTTCGTCCCACCCCTTCTCTAAAGTGGGAGCGAGTGGTTATAGCGTTTACAAAAAAAGTTTAAGTTTTAGTTCTAAAAGTTTAGAAAAACGACTGCTGAAGGCAGCTAAAGTCTGTTTAAGAAGAAAACGGAGGAAATGAAAGAACTTGCAGGAATGGTCGTCCAGATCAGGAGAAGTAAAAGAAATTGTTTCCGGGGAGATGGGAGATTTAATTATTAATAATTATCTCCGTTCAACAGTTAGGGAAATAGCTGAAATAATCAAAAACTTAGTCTCAACCGTTCACGCGGTCATAAAAAAGCTCGGATTTGTGAGCAACCTCGAGGTGTGGGTACGTCACTCTCTCATCGAGGCCAACCGTTTAAATCGACATCTGAATTTGACATCTGCGATAACCTAAGGATAAGAAATAACAAGACACCATTTCTGAGGAACCTCATTACAGGGGATGAAAAATAATTAGTCTACAACAATATAACGCGGAAAAACGGGTAAAACGGGTCCCTACCCCACGAAGGTAATGCTGTCGATTTGGTGGGATGTCAAAGGAGTAGTCTTCTCCGAACAAATCAAACGATTAATGCGAACTATTACATCGCACAATTAGATAAATGAAGGCGGCATTGGGGAGAAGATTATATTATAGATTAAAATAATTGTTTTCTTGTATATAAATTTCTTTCAAAAACTGAACGAACTTTCCGAACAACCCGATATAAGGCCATGATGGTGGTTAACTTTTAAATCATTAAAACCAAATTTATTATGGTTAGCTTTATTATTCCTTGTTTTAAATTTATATAAAATACATTTGAAATTAGTACGCCAATTAAGTGGAAAAAAGGTAAAGCTAAATGCTTCCTGTGAAATGTTACAGAGAGACACTTTGCAATTTTATTTGTTATAAATAACTTCTTAAGGAGGTTTCAATTGTAAAACACGGACAAATAAATATGAAAAGAATTCGGGCTGTGAGTAGAATACTTATTTTGTGCCCAAACAATATAGAATTCGAAGTCATGTTTAATATTTGTGTTTGGAATATGACAGAGGCTCAGTTTAAAAGGAGTGGATAAAAGGGGCTACCTTATACTCGTCATACCTTAAGAAGGCTCTATAAATAAGGAACTACGAAGAAAATAGAGAAATTTTGGGAATCTCTTATAATTTGAAATTCGAGAGCAAAATAAAGCATACAGGATTTTAACCACCAGTTGAATGAAGTTATAATGGTTATTTGGAAATTACTGATTATAATGCAAAACACTGTCATTTGGGCACAACACGTGCATATTATATTATAGTCGACAAACAAAACGTAGATCCATTCAGGTTTATTAATAACATTCGAATTGGTCAACCACATAAGCTGCATCGTCATATATACAACCGAAGTAATGATATGCCTATATATACATATGATACCTTTTGATACCTCCCCCGTAGATTGCAGTTACCTCAATTTTTGACAACAGAATTTAATGAAAAACGTTAAAAACGTGGAAAAATCTGTGTTGGTTTCTACTTAGTTCAGTTAAACAGATCAGATAAGTTTGTTTGATAGCTGGGTATGTGGGGCCTTTAACCGTCCTGTCCTGTATTACTGTGAAAGAAATAGCGCTGTTCACGTAAAATATGGAAGTGCTGTGTTTATAGAAAAAAATTCCTACAATGTTTCTAAAAACCGAATTTTCAAGAAAGGTAGGCGCGGTGTTCGGCCATGCAAAATACATTTCAAGTTAATCAGAAGATTTCAAATATGTAAAATATTTTCTTCAAGGGGGACAGTTCAAAAAGTCATGACGATATTCTACCGCCTTACGGAAAGTACCACAGCAGCTTGGAATCTAGGAATGACAAACTATTTTGATGAAATCAAAATATAGAGCATATTCTATGTAAAAAATTCGATAGTTAACTGTTAAAACCGTATCTATACAAAAGTTTTTTTTTTGCAGTTCGATGTTTGATTTAATTGACTGAAATTTTAGTTGATTACAGTAATAGCTGTAAATAACAGGTATCTGCCTAATTTCGCTGAGTGAGATAAAAAATTTTCTTTGTGAAACATTTGAAATTATTTATAAGAACAATGTAAAAGTTTTAGCAGTAGCTGTTAAATGTTTCGTAAATAAATTGCACAGTAAATTCATTGGAGGTAGTTGAAGTCGATAAATCCATACCTTTTCGTCGGTTGCTTTGTTAGTCCTAAATACGAGAAGAAATCCAAATCAAAACATTTGCCGTTTGTATTGAAAAATTGTTAATATTATTTCGAATTTGCAGGCAACCTTTTCAACACGTGACTTATTGAAAGCAAACATGTTGTTACGCCACAAAAGTTGGGTCGGTAGGGATGCTTAGAAATCTTCCACCACGAATAGTGTCGCACAGCGTCGTGGTAGTTGTACAGGTTCACTTTCTCAATGACCATGTCCACAAATAGAGCGACGCTATTAAAAAATATTCGAACCGCTACGATTCTTTGCAGTTTCTGGTCAATTTCAACTGCATATTACTTTCAATCAACGATTAAGTGGCAACAAGTTTGGAAAAATAGGGAGCTTAGGCCTGTGTGGGCGGATATTTTCAACTGGGTCAATTTTACCACTTACATCACTTGCCGTTTATAGAATATTGTTACGACGGTTTATACAGGGTGGCGCAATAGAACGTGCATATTTAAAAAATAGATTAAAAAATAAATACAAAAGGTATGGTTAAAATAAATCTAAGGCATTGTAGAGTAATAAATAGAGTTTATTTTTTCAAAATAATATCATCTAAATGGTGACCCTCTCTACGACGGCACTCCCCTAACCGCAAACGAAAATTATTGAAAACTTTCTTCAGTAATACTGGTGTAACGGCTGCCATTTCACCACGGATATTCTCCTTGAGCTGAACGATGTTTCTTGGATTATTACTGTAGACTTTGTGTTTGAGGTATTCCCACAAAAAAAGTCAAGAGGCGTCAAGTCTGGACTACGTGGGGGCCATGGAATATCACCTCTTTTCGAAATCAGTCTGCCAGGGAACATCTGCTTCACCACCGCCATGGAGTCATTTGATGTGTGACAGGTAGCTCCATCTTGTTGGAACCAAGTTTAAATTTCTGGAGCCAAAAATCCGTCTAACATCTCAACATAGCGCTCCGTATTAACCGTGACGTTTTGGCTCCGCGCATTTTCGAAGAAAAAGGACCAATTATTCCTCTGCCAGAGATTGCTGCCCATACTGTCACTTTAGGACTATGCAATGGTCTCTGGTGTTTGATTTTGGGATTTTAACTGTTCCAGTAACGACAATTTTGACGGTTTACGAACACATTCATAAGGAAATGAGCCTCGTCAGAGAAAAGGATATTGTCAAAATTGGAAAACCGATTAAGCATTTCATTAGCAAATGCGAGCCTTGCTATGAAGTCAGACTCTTTCAATTCTTGTGTTAATTGCAGCTTATATGGATGCAGTTTAAGATTCAATGTTAAAATTCGTTGCAAACTTCGTCGCGTTAATTGTAAGACAGACGATCTCTTGCGAGTCGACATTTGTGGATTTCCTCGTACTGACTCCATAACTCTCTCAATATTGTCTACGGTCCTAGATGTTCTTGGGCGACCGTTTGCTTGTGGTTTAAATGTTGAACCGGTCTCTTCAAAACGCTTTACCCATGTTTTAATTAAATTAGCACTCGGAGCTTCACTAATTCGCCGTAGTCCATATTCAGCACAATATAGTCGCCTAGTAGCTATATATGAACGAGAGTTCTCGTAAAATGCGCGCACGCAAAATGCGCGACGCTTCCCGTCGAAGTGATTCATAGCGACTAAAACTCCATGAGCCCTCCAACCCAACGATATTGGCGCCCCCTCGCCCGCGCCTTTTCTACCCCGCAAAAAAAGATGATGCAATATGCACGTTCTATTGCGCCAC
Organism: Philornis downsi; assembly: GCA_019455685.1. Classification (NCBI taxonomy): domain Eukaryota; kingdom Metazoa; phylum Arthropoda; class Insecta; order Diptera; family Muscidae; genus Philornis; species Philornis downsi. The sequence goes on from JAHXMU010000659.1 coordinate 687,282, forward strand.
CCTGTAGAATCTTTGTTAAAAAATACTAAAAAGGTAGATCTTTATCTTTTTCTCTGGAATAATTTTGGCACTTGGAATAATCTGCCACCAAAGTATTGTAGACGAACAGATGTGGAGGCAAATCGCCAGATAAGCGGACGTACAAAAACGCACTCTTTTCATACATAATATATCGACTATGTCCCTTTTTCTGGTGAAAAAAATTATTTTTGTTTCTTACTATACCTGCAATGACTTTCTAAGCCAGTTGAACAATGTCCATCCATTTGGCTGGCTTTTGGGCTCGATAATTATAGTGAATCTTTATGGGAATTTTTAGACAGGCTTGGTAAAAGGTCATATTGGCTGCACTTTTTAATGCTTCTCCAACAAATTATCCGATTTACCGAATTTTACTATCAAATTGTAATTCGCGATTTATTGGAGTTCGTTACGAAATACGTCCCGATCGATTCAGTATCATTTTTTGAGTTGATATTGCGATGTCAGTCTTCTACTGTGTTTTTGTGATCAGCCGCCTCTCTGAATAACAAAAAAAATCAACTTTTCTAATGAAAACGACTAACGATTTAAACTGAAGAAAAAAAATTACTCAATTCTGTGTTCGTACAGGTTTATTTTTGCATATACTCGTACCCACTTCTATAATGCTTTTTGTTTGTCATATTCATTCGAAAATTGCATTTTGCGGCAGACTGTATTAACATTAAATTAAAAATGACACAGAATGAAAAGCAAACTACTGTCGAAATTATTTAATCAGTAGTTAAATTGAATTTTTAAGGGAAATGCTGCAGGAGGAATTGGTGAATTGTTTGAGAAGTAGAGTAAATCTGCTGTCTACGACATTATTAAAACATTCCGTAAGGAGTTTCAGACGGCCAGTAAAAGCAGAGAAGGTTAAGACATTAAACGCGTTCGATATTGAAGGAAATTCAACAAGATCATTTGAAAACCTCGAAAGATCTTCAAAGAACTCGTGCTGGAAAACATATTTGTCTGAATGCTGTTCGCAATTGAACGATTTTTATGGAAGAGTTACCAGAAAATTAAAAAAAATAAGAATTAATTAATGCATCACGAAATATTTACTGCAAATAGAAGATTTTTGGTACGATAATTTGATGATAAGTCAACTTAAAATACATTTCTATTGATAGCTTCTATTATTTTAAGATTTTGTTCACCGACGGAATGAAATTTAATTTGCTTGGATCAAATGGCAAGATGTTTGTGTGGTGCAAAGCAACTGCCAAGTTGCATCCTCAAGATAGAAAAGACACTGTTAAGCATGGAGGTGGCTCTGTTATGGCTTGGCAAGTACTAGGGTAGGCAATTTTCATGTTATTGATTGTAAAATGGATGAATTTGACTATGACAATATTTTGAAACAAAATGCAAAGTAATGTGGAGAAAAATTGGGTATCGCAAACAAATTTTATTTTTTATCAAGGTCACGATTCCAAACACAAATCAAGATTGATCGATAAATGACCCAAACTTAAAGACACACCAGCATCTTTGGGCTGAATTAGCTAAGAGGATGTATCATAAAAATTGAAGACGTTAATTCAGATAAATGAGGATCAGAAGCATGGAACTCCATAGAGCCTCGGCAAAGCCAATTCCAAAAAGCGTATAAGATCTGGACAACAAAGGATATGCAACCAAATACAAATTTTCGATTTTAATATATCTACTTTGTTGATTATGCGTTGTCTACTGTTTAAATTCACTACTATCATTGAAAGGGACAACTTTCTACGTTGTAGGATATTTTATTGTAGGTATTGGCCATGGACTATCATTGTTTGAGCAGCGGTCACCTGGATGTGTCTGATGAATGCTTCTAGTATTCGAGTGATCAACAAGTCCTGTAAATGCTTCCAAAACTGACCCTCGGAATCGTTGTTAAACTGTAGGTTCCATTACGTGACTCAAAAAATACGTTTAGTAAATTTGTTTCTTTTAATGGCCGTATAGAAAAGAATTCAAAACCCTATCACATATTTTTAAGAAACTGTCACATAAGTGATTTTTCTTTTACAAAGGCAGGCAAATTTGTCATTTCTTTCGTAGCAACTAGAAATAATTTCTAAAAATACATAGTGTATGTTTGTTTAAGATACCATAAAAAACTGGTTCAGTTTTTCAATTGCAATTAATAAAATTCCAAATGAAAATAATATTTTCCGTTAATATTTGATGAAATTTCAGACGAGATTGGGATTTTTACATTTATATTTGAGAATATTGTAACTGAAACTAAGAAAATTTTATAATCTTCAACTGAAATTGGCAGGGTTTCAATGTCAATCAACTTTTAAAGATTTTTCATCAACCAACCTTTAAAAAGTGAACAGCAAGATGAATTTGGACTATTTCAAGTAATCTATTCTTTTATTTTGTGACATTTTATCTGAATACAACGAATTAATATATTCTGGGCACTTTATTTCTTCGTATACTTTCATAAACAGAAATTTAAATTGTTATTATAAATTTTCTTAATATTTTTTGGAAAATTTGATTCGAAATTTTTTGAATTTTATTATTTGTTGTTTTTTTCATTACTTTTACATACTTTAATATACGAGTATATTGTTGAAGATCAAAATTTTATTTGAAATTTTCACAAAGATAAGGGGAAAATATTGAAATTTTCTCAATAATTTTACAATTTATTCTCGAATTTGAAGCATCATAATATAGAAGTTGACGTGCGCGATACGGAACCAATGCCCTAATTTTTGATAAGGCTATTTGGCCACTTAAGCAGACAAATGCATACGTCAATTCTGCACCAAACTAAATACATAGGGCTAACCAATTTTCGTTTTCAAGTTAAGTTAAATAAAACAAACAAAAAGCTAAGATTTCGATGAAACTTTTATTTCATTATAATGTTTGGACCCTGTATTTAAATGACCGCCTTTAGATTGGTTGCAGCGGTGGTTCCTTTTGAGGTTCCTTCAAGCTATAATATGCACCAACCAGTCACTTTTTCCAGATGCAATGGCTTTTCCACAATCACTTCTGTTTCTCCGAATTCCATAAGCAAAAATTGTGCATATTGACGTAACCACCGAGTGAGAAATAAGCTTGATCGCTGAAGAAAATTTGATTTTAGCCCGCGTTTGAATCACCCTATTGGTTCTGAGTTTTTACTATTTTCACCCGTTGTTCGGTAGTTAAATGATCCATGGCAAACCTTCCACTAAGTAAATAACATTTTGGATGTTTAACAGCTGATAGCTTTGCCAGACCGGCGGTTTTGAAACCACTAAATGGATAACCTTATACTTAAATCTGGCCTTGTTGAGGGTTGAGGCGTTGTAGTAGCAGGTTATTGGTGGTTAACAAACCAAACTAGAATTTCCTCATGCACTTATGTACTAATGTACAGTAATTTTCTTAACGATAGCTAGAAACGTAACATACTAACTGCTTTGTAAACCCATTTTGTATAAATTCACTTAACATAAATCAGCGAGCATGATCTTCATCCTCACAGAGAATTGACTACGTCTTGTTTACCGACCACTAATCAAATTAAGGTCAATAACGCTGTTAAGCTGCTAAATTGCCCTTAGCAGGACTTTTGTTAACAAATTCATTGTAATCCGATGCACAATATCAAGTGCAAAATCATTCAATTGCAGGTTTAACCTCATGTTTGACACTAGTTAGGGACAACAACAAATTGTCGGCTACTGCGTTAGAAAGTGTTGTTATGTTGTTGTTATTACATTATTACATTGTTGTTATTACATTAAGAAATTGGAATCATTTGTTTCCCATATAGCTTATTTTTTCGTTATTTAATTGAAAAAGAATGAATTTTTATTAGCTTTATTAATAGTTTTTAAAAATAATAGAGTTGAGTAATGTTCATGCTAGGCGCAACACGTTAATAGTGTTGCAAATTTAGTGGTTTTGTTTCGAAAATACCTTTTTTGCAATAACTCTGCAAAAAAGAAGTTCGGAAGACGTACTGGACCAACGGAATGTGGGGTTTTTTTGGAATCAGTTTATTGGGGGATTTTCTCTGCCATTCTGTCATAACAGGTCTGTGAAGCTGCAAAATCCACCAAAACATGAAAGCTATTCTTTTTCGGCAGAGTTGTTTAAAGAAAAGCTATCTTAAAACTTTTAAATAACACCCGGTGGTAGCTATTTTCATCTGCCACGCTCTTCCTAATCTTTACAAAAGGTTTACAGGTGTTCACTTTTGAACGCTCTAATAAAGATAATAAAGACTGGGCATAACATTTTGTTGAATTCATGATGCATTTAAGAAACAACATTTCAAGATGTAATTGTAATTGCAAGTAGTGGTTCTTAAATTTTGATATTTGAACACAAACCTCTTGTTACTTTCGGGAAAATTAAGATTGAAGAAAACCAGTACAGAATATTTTGTCAGGTGAACTGACTTGAATATACCTTCGCTCAACCCTTTTAGTAAGCGGAATGCTTGTAATTATAAAAATATTTACATTTACTTCCATACATTTTTATGTAAAGACGAAAAATTTAGTGAATTTGTGATAATAAGAAATACATTTTTAATACATAATAAAAAACCTTAATTGGACAAGGATTTCTAAGGTAGTTCTTTTAAAGTTTATTATAGAAAAGTTTCTCCTGTTGCTGCATTTAAACGACGGGCACAACCAATGTTTGCTATCATATTTTCCACATTAATATTTCTTTTCTAAACAAATTTGCCAAATATTTCTTAGCTCCTCTATCTATACTTTTTATTGCTGCTCAATAGAATTCCTGGAAAAGAAGTGTTCTGTTATATATTTTTGCATATGTAGTACTGGGTACACAGGGATGAACCCGCCTTTTAGAAAAAAATGGGTATTTTTCAATATTTTTCCAGCAATTCTCATCATTTCTCACATATCAAGTGTCATTTTTGGCCTTTTGAATTGCGAGTGCAGAAATTTCAGTCAGGCGACTTTTCGTGTAGAGGTAAAAATGTGCGATTTGATAGAAAGAGAGTGGTATTGTATTTTGCTAAAAAAATTTCAAAGAGACTGCTGAACCTTGATAAATGTTCCATTTTGTACGCCACATTCTTTACGTGACGAGGGAAAACCATCCATTTTCTTCACAGAAGTAAGTTTACTAAGAGTTTAACACTAGCTAAATTAAATTGAATTTATAACAATTGAATGAAAGATATACGAGTAAATTTTACTAAGCATTATAACGCAATGTAGTTGACAAAAATATAAGTAACTGTAGCAGAGTAAAATATCACAGCGAAAACTCTAAATGTTTAAATCACTCAATTTGTATGGGAGGCATCAGAAGAGGAGTGTACAAAACATACACGGTGTGCTCCACTCCAATCGCTCGAAAGATGTGAAACTAAGAATGTGTGGTAGATTTCCCTCAAGTTCTATAGAGATCTAGAAGCAGAAAACAGATTATAACGAAATGATTGCATTAAAAAAAAAAAAAAAAAAAAAAAAAAAAAAACAAAAATCTTCATTCGTCAATCTTCAAGCGTCTAATATGTGAATTTAAGCATACATGGTTAAATAAGCCATTTGTATAGAAGGTGCTTTCTGCCAAACAATAAAAAAAATTGAGGTTACTGGGGTTTTTGAATTAGAAATTTAAGCAAACACATTGAATTTCGGAAAATCGGTCAATTTGGGAAGTATCAGAAAGCTTGGTATCAGAATATGCGACGGTGGTGATTGCTCAAAATATTAAAATTTTGAAAGTTGTGAGAAGTTTCATGAAGAATTACAGAAGGACGGACAATCGACTTAGAAAGACACGAATCACTTCCTTCTGATTGTGACATTTTTGCCAATTTAAATGACAAATGGCTCCAGTTCTTCGAGTGAAGATATAAATGCGAATTTTCACTCGAGAGACAGTGAGAGAAACTGATTTGTTATGAATGCAAAAATTGCGTTTTTGCAGACGTCGACTTGTGTGGTTCCATGACCTACAAATAAATCAAGTACAAAACGATATGTTTATACAGGGATTAATTTTACCTTTTTTCTAATATTTTTATAATTTGTTCATTAACTGGATTCAACGTAAGGCGGTAGCTGGTAGAAACTGGAATAAACAATTTCGAGAGCATTTGAAAGTGTAAATGAATTTAAAACAAATAAAGTTGAAAAATGTATTAATTTGTACATTCTGGACTTAATATATTCAGTTAAGTTATTAAATATGCACCGAAATTTTATCCATTGAATTATATACGGAAAAAATTTAAAAATTGTAAAATCTCACGATTTCAATCTGGTTTCCGTAATAAGATCCGTAATAAAATTTCGATCTACGAAATATAAGACATGAGTATTCTTAATAATATTTCAGAATTATGAAGGCATTTTCAGTATTATGGGTATGTACCATGGTTTATTGAAAATTTATGTGCCCAAAATTTAGGACAGTTCTAGAGATGTTTATAGTGTACGTAATAGTGCGTTCATGTTGCTTTTATTACAAAAACATTTGTCCTATATTACTCTTTATATGGGGAATATACAAATAGAGTACACAGGATGTGCAACTATATGTAATATAATATGTAGAAACTTTCATTGTAAAGCCCATCAAACAGTTTAGTCACTCTGAGAGACGCGTAGTAATAATCTACTTCAAAATTCAATTTGTAGATCTTATAAGTGTTCAGCATCTTGTGTGTATTACGGTTTAAGCTAAACTGAGCTAAGAGCTAACAGATTTTTCTATTGATATTTCCAATCAAAATGATTCCCTATATCTCCAAAAAAGCTGTACCCGCAACTACCAGGGAATATGCATAAGAATAGTTGGCTGCATTACCCAAATTGTTTGCTGAAGAGAATTCATAATAGGAATATGATAAATAATTTACAACTAAAGCCGATTACTTGCATTGTTGTACATTTTCTACTTACACATGTAATCACTATAAATGACTTCATGCACATAAAGATTTTTTTTTATTTATATTTACTTCCACAGATAGTGGTTTTATATGATGTTTACTCATGCCACCCAATCGCCCGTCTCCACTATTAACACTATAACCACTCAAGCAGCTACACCGCCATCTAAAATGAAAATCATATTAGCCCATTCTCTAAAATTACTCAACAACAAGTGCCAAATTTTCGCATAACAATAGTCACGCAAACGAAATTATGACAAAACATTCACTCGAGTGAAATAAATTCTGTAACGAATAAAGTGACAATCGCTGAAGGAATACTTCCACAACCGATGTCGGTCGTCAAGTGGTGAAGTGTTGCCACAGACGGGCGATGGCAGGAGAATGAGAGGACGACTATGGTTATTACAACTAAGGTATATTTAGTCTGGACATAAAGCTATGTGATTTAGTAATTACGTTATATACAAGTACCACATGTGTGTTACGCACACACATAAATACACATGCATAAATAATTACCTTTTGTATGTGTGACAACGAAAAATAGAAAAGCTAATTAATTCATTAATCTTCCACAATTTACAAATGGGACGTGAAGACAAACATGATTATATTTCGTCTATTTTGGTTCAAAAAATATTATTATAATATAAATATAATACTTATGATATAATCGCAGTAATCGAATGTACATCTGTGGGCAACTATCTAGCAGAGATAGTTAAAGATACACTGTGGAGTACACCACAAGATGTACAGTTGTACATTATAAAAGAAATGATAGAACCAACCAAATTTATATCGATTGATTCGAAATCATTTCCCTGACCGGCCGAAAAGAAGCAACGAATGGCTATTGCGAAATGATTGGTCATTATAGTGGGTTGTTTGCTACCTAAAATTGAAGCCTGTGATCTCGACGATATCTGGTTTCAACAGAAATTTGCTTTTTGTCAATTAGCCTGTGAAACATTGGTTTTATAACGAGGACAATTTGGAGAACAGTTAATTTTACGTTTCATAACGATATCATACCTTCAGACTTTTTTCTTTTGGCCCCATAAAGTCAAAAACTCTAACGGACAAGCCGGTTGCCATTAAGGAGTTGGAGACTTAAATTACTCATGTCATTTATCAAATAACGTTCAAAATGCTGAACGTGCCGTCAAAAATATAATCTCAGACTGAACCGACATTTAAAAGGAATAGTCGTTACAAAATAATATATGCTGATTTTGTTTTTATATTGGAATAAAATACATACAAATAAATATACAATCCGATATATCTTATGGACCAGTAGATTCTGTATTACAAAAAAAAAAAAAGTCCTAAAAAAGTGCAGACAAAGATTCAGTTACGAATGATTTCCAATCAAAGTATCAGACAACCGAAGATAGTTTATATTAGTCCACATTCCCTTACGTTAATTCAATAAAACTTTATGAGAGCATTGAACTATCTGTCATTGCGTTATGTGAATGATTACAGACTGTTCTATCTGACCTGGTTTAAGTTTGGCCTTTTCATCGCACGATTCAATGCTCCTGATCTGGCATAGCATTTGATATATTATATTTCAAATTTGCCTATAACGAAACCCAGTTTTTGCAAAGAATATGTAAATACTACGTTTAAGGTACACCCATTTCATAAACTGTGAATGATGTTTAAAAATTTATTTACTAAAAATATTCCTCATGGAAAATATATCGTAGCTATTTATGTTTTACAGAAGTGCACATTTTGTATAAAAATATGAATAGAATTTGGAGATTTCTAAGAGTCGCAGAGTCAGTGGTTTTGAAAAAAATGGCAACAAATCTGCAGTGTGAAATTTCACGTGGCTATGACACAGGTGTAGCCGAATCTACGAATTTAAATTTGGACCTAATACTTTTAAAGAGTGCTGCGTCACAATGCCAATGCAAATTTTTATCCGATTTAAAAAATTTTACCCTGTTTGTATTTTTTTAGTTGAGATCTTCAAAAAACATATGCATGTCTTATCTCGTAACCTTTAGAAGTTATTTGAATTTTAAAATAAAATTGTTTGCTTTTTTACCTGCCTCAGTTCACTTTTTTTGCTAACAGTGGAAACAAATTTTTCCCAATTTTTTTTTGAAACTTTTTGTCTTGATTAACAACAATATTCAAAGTATTTAGAAAACAAGAATTTAAAAAAAAGAATCACTTAATCAAAAGTTATACGTAATTACATTTAAAAATTAAAAAAAGTCTATTTTCTGCAGTTTGTTGCGAAATGTAACTTATTTTCGTTTATACAGGGTGGGCCATAAGGGTGTTGGCGGTTTAAATATTCAATAAAAAAAACTACGAAACATAAAAAAAATATATTTGTATTTTTAAAATGTAGAAGCATGGGAATTTTTAAGACTTAAAGATAATGTTGTCCAAATGGCTTCCCTCGGCTGCTTGACACTCTTGGAACCGAAGTCGCAAATTTTGGAAAACTCGTTGAAAAGTTGTTCTCGGTATTTTGTTACTTTTCTGAATAATGTTCATCTTCAACTGCTCTAAATTGGTCGGATTATTCCCGTAGACTACCGATTTGAGGTAGCCCCATAGAAAATAATCGCATGGAGAGAGATAGGGGCTACGTGGGGCCATTCAATATCCCCCCTTTTCGAAATGAGTTTTCCAGGAAAAAACATTTTTCAGCAGCTCTATGGATACCCAAAAAGTCTGCTAGCATGTTGCAATAATTGTTCGTTCTAACCGTCATCGCATGCCCTCTTTCGTCCTCAAAAAAGTATGGTCCAATAATACCGGTTGACGTTATCCCAGCCCACACGACAAGCTTAGGGCTGTGAAGTGGACGTTCATGCCAGCGTCGGGGATTAGTCTCGGACCAGAACCGACAATTTGCTTGTTCACATGGCCATTAAGGTGAAAATTGGCCTCATCACTAAAAATCACGTTGTTGAAATTGTTGAACCGCTCTAGCATCAAATTAACAAAGTTAAGTCGGTTATTGGCATCATCGGGTTTTAATTCTTGGACTATCTGAATCTTATAAGCCTTCAAATGCAAATCAAATCAAAATTTGTCGTAAAGTTGTTCTTTTGACATCCAAAGACTGACTTCTCTTACGTGTTGACTGTTGCGGATTTCGCTGAACTGAAACACGAACACGCTCCACAATGTCGGCTGATCTTGCAGAAACTGGGCGACCACGAACCGTAATTGGTACTGTTGAGCCGGTTGTTTCGAACATTCTGATCCATTTTCGTATCACATTGGCGCTTGGAACTTCACTTAAATCGTGTAAACCGTGTTCATGCCGATACAAACGTCGTGCAGTAATCACTGATTTATTGTTTTCGTAATACGCTCGGACACAAAATGCACGCTGCACTCCCGTGTACGGCTCTATGGCGACTAAATTTCCAGGAAGCGGCTCAGCGAACAACATATCCTCCCGCCACCCCGCGCCGCGCGTTACCGAGAAATTGAAGAATTAAATTGCCAACACTCATATGGCCCACCCTGTAATTACCGAAAATAATTTTTTAGGAAAAGGATAAAATATCTATTTATTTCATAACGGACATTGTAAGTTAAAAATGTTTTCAAAATATGAGTTTTTACGAGAAGCAGAACCTACCGAATAGGACCTATTTTTAACAGAAATATCAACTTTCAAATACAGAATACCATAACACGCCACTGGTATCAGAAAGAAAAGGAAACCTGGGTTTTATGGCCTGATGTATTCGTACTGCGAATAATTCTGCAAAAGGAATTTTGCGTTCGCCTTTCTACAGCAAAAAAAAAACAAATCCCATTTTTGGTAAATTAAACTTATCCGACACTTGTTCAACGGTCATAATTGAAAGTGAAGTTGATACTCGTTGTTTTAGGTCGTTGGCCCAAATTCTAATATTGCTTGCATGGAGCCGCTAGAGTATAGACTCTGAGTTCCATATTTTGTTTCCAATCATTCAGAATATTTTTGCAAGAGTTTCGTAATGGAGCTAGTTACGGTCTTCCAAACCTTGTTAAACGACTTAACGAAATTTTAAATTTGTACAATTTCAGGTTATCCACTCTAATTTGGTGTTTGTTTTCAATATTTGAATACAACTGTCATCGCTAACTCATTACAACTGATGTCTAATATGAATTTATATATTTATATTTATGAATTCATTGCAGGCAGGTGCTGGTTGTTCCACTCAAACATTAGGTATGCAGATACTACTGTATTCTTTATAGCAGAAAATATCAATTTCACTGCGAGGTGCTAAATTTGTTTTCAATAATTTTACACGTGGAAAATACAAGGTAGATATATTGTGTATCACTACATTGGAAATCGTGTCTTCTTTTCAGAAATGTATTAAATTTTTAAGAATTGTTAAATTTGTGGAAGACTTTTTTGAAAGAAAGTGAAAGAAATGGTTTCAGCTGAGTTCGTAAAAATGTAATGGTGGAAGAAATCCTATAAAATGTTTAATTATAAATATTTTTATGAAATTTTGCATTGATGGTGAAATTTAGGTAGTGAATGCTAAACGGAAAGAAGTATTAATAGAAATCCCATAACTCCCAACAAACTTTCAAAAATTCCCAAAAGTCGGATTTTTTATTTTTTTTTGCCCTATCAAGAGGCAAAAACTTCCCTTTGCAGAATTATCCGCAACACATTAAGTCATAAAAATCTGGTTTCTTTTTTTATACAAGTTGTGCGTTGTTCTATTAAAATCAACTAATATTCGGCAGGTTCTGGTTCTCGTAAAAATTAAAATTTAGAAATAATCTTTGAATTACAATGTCCGTTATAAAGTTCACTTTTACAAAAATATAAATATATATTACATTTTTCTTAATATGAATATATTATATTTTTCTTAACAAGTTTTTTCTATAATTATAAAAGAATGTATGTATTTTTTTCAACAAATTGTAAAAAAGCTATTTTTTTTAATTTTTAACTTCATTTAAGTATAACTTTTATCGAAATATTTATAAATATTAAGAACTACTTCAGCCTACGAAAATTGAATTCAAAATTGAATCTCAGTGAATTTCTATCAATTGCAAGATCATATTCAATATAAAGTAGGAGCTTTTTCTCTCTTTATTTCCGATTTTACTCTAAAAACATCGAATTTCGAAAAATGTGTCTTTAGTTGGTGTGCAAAAATAGTTATAGATTTTTGGAAGTTGGATGGCTTAGGAATAAAATGGGGCACAAGATTGAGAAATATCATGTGCAACACGCTGGATATCGAATTACGTAGTTCAGAGAATAGTCCCCGATTCAAGTGTACATTTGACACAAAAAAAGAGGATTTGTATAAATCGTGAATTTTATGATACAAGAAATGTGCGATCCGAAAACATCGGGTTCAAAGAATTGAAGTTATAGTTGTGAAAATTTTATAATATTTACAAACGTATTGGTCAATCCTCGTGGGATAAATCCTGAATGAGTCCCCTAAGATGGGACTAGCATGAATTGTATGCATACTCCTATATAATAGGATATTAAACTGGCAAAAGTGCTACTAAGAAGATGTCATCTTCACGATGGAGCAGAGGTTAGACGGTTGACTACTAAATTTGGTTAACATTGGAACCACTCGACATTAATATAGATGGGGAATGAGGCGAGTGAAAGTGGTACAAAAGCGGCACGGCCGTTTTGATAGTCGGGTGAGATCAAAATATTTGAAAATTAAATTTTTTTTACGGCTGCTTGATAAGATGATCCAAGGGGAGACAAAACGGCACTGTCACCAAAGCGGTGACCAAAGCGTCATCAGAAAAATTAAACTTTGAAAGCAAACTTTTGTACTGACGTATACTATGTGTAGAAAGGAATTCGTATTGTTGAGGGTATCCAAAATGAGAAAGAAGGAACCATCCAATACCATAGCAATAAAACTATCATCTCTGGCACCAGTTTTACATTTTTCTTTTATATTAATGTGGTTACAGTTAGCATATTTTGACTGTGGTGAGTTGCCATTGATAAAATAAATGCATTGCTGTGCATGTTAGGGCTGTGCTGGCCATTGCTATTTTTATCACCACAAATTTGTAAATTTTTCAACATATGTGTTTTCCTATTCGGCTTCCAAAAGTATATGATACCTAATAAATTATATAGCTTGGAATTAGATTATGACCGTCATAAAAAAAACTTCTCATGAAGGCGGAGATATCGATGTCAAATGTGAAAGTAATAAAAATTCGCACAGAGTAATTAAATTGAATTACAGCAAATAAAGTACCCCACGGATCACAATCTTCAATATTGTCCTCGCTGTGTTTACTCGACAAATATGGGCTTGTAAATATGTACACACACAAGTGCACTTGTTATGTATAACTGGGAATCTGTTTAATTTTGCCCTTGTTCATGTTTCTCGACAAACAACAAGGCGTCAAAGTAGCTGTCACTTAAGAGCCCCGTCATTTGCTGCAACTGTGAATTGACTTGGAGACGCAAATGCACAAATGGATCAATATGAATAAATAAATATTGCAACATGTGTAGCCTATGTACACTTCTAAATGCTACTTGGGGTTATATCTTTGTGCTCATATTGTGAATTGACAAACTGTTTATTTGTATCGCAACACCCGGAGTATCATGTCAAATGTAAACATAAACTCTTTGCTGCTCTGTGAAACCACACCGCTACCAGTTGTTAATTGACTAATGTCTTTCGGATTATAAATAATTTCGAATTTCAGTTTATTTACAATCTTACACACGCACCCATAGGCAGGGAATACAGCTGCTGCCTATCGTTATTGGGTTGTGCACTGTGTGCGGTGCGGGGCAACAGTGGTTGCGTTGCGATAGCTAGTATTGCACCCTGCTGGGAATATTTATAAACATGTACCAGCTCCATAATTAGCTGGCCTCTTGCAAGGTCATATAAAACGTCCCAAATAAATGATCCAAACAACTGAAAGTCATTTACTGAAATGATGACAGTGAATGCGGACAGTTTCCTTCGTTCGTCCCTTTGGCGAACCCAAATCCATTGGTAATTGCAGACGTAATAATGTGTTTACTAGGAAATGTTCTGGGATATTGTCTGGGCTTCCGTGATGATGTCCTTTTTTCATCGTCGCTTCCGTGTATATCAATGAATATGTCAATGTTAGCACTTGATGGCGTCGTCTCTGAATGCAATTGACAAGGCGCGTCAGTGTCCATCGGCAGTCTCGAAAGTCAATGCAATTGTCAAGTGGTTATGGTATGTGGTCTAATGCTTTCGATAAACTAGAAAGTAATGTCGCGACGCTGCTGGTAATTTTGGTGCGGACGACAACAGAGGATGGCCGCCCATGAGGATAATGTTTTGTCAATGCTAATGTCAAGATATAAATTAACAGTACAAGTATTAAAACTGTTGTGTATTTTAGAGCTCCGTGTTCTTTGCGGTAATAATTGAAGATTTTGATTTATTTATGACGTGTGTAGTACGAATGGTCGGAGCTTAGCAAAGCGATTGAGAATGCAATTAACTTTCCTAGGAACCGCCCATTTGATAGGAAAGGCTTACACTGTCCTCTTTTAAGGTGGTGTAAAATCTGGTTAAATTGTGTCCCCTCAGAATAATTTAAAAGTATATGAATTTAGTGCTTCTCATAAGCGATAAAATTAAAGCAACACAAGTCAACAAGCGCTAGGCGAAAGTTTATGAACCCAACACAATGGACCACAGTGCCATGGACGATGTATCGGCTCATTGCCAGATAAGTGGACATGTTAAAAACGCCCTTTTTTTAAATAGAACATATCGACTTTGTCATTTTTTCCTTCGTATTTATTACTTACCACCATAATTAGCATTTTGTTAATGAATAAGTAGTATGGTTGCTGAAAAAAAAACATTGAAAGGAATTATTATTCAGTCTTTGAGTGGACAATACCTTTCATGTTGAAATAATTTCGCTCACTAATGTCAGCTGAATTCCATAGTGTATCATAAATGCTTTCCAGAGAAAATTGGTATTTCTACATTCAGCCGAAGAAATAAAGTTATATGTCATTTGATACGGCAAAAATTAATACCATTTGACCAAAAGCATTTCATAAGTTTTCAAGTTGTCCGAGCTATATCCGTTTATCTGGCCGGTTGGCTGGCAGACTGGTAGATACGCTAACTGCCGTAAATCTTCCTGAAACTCGTTAATTTTACACAACAATATTTCTTCAGATTGTGGCGGAGGATTCGGCCCACTCCTCCTGGTTCCTCTCATACAAACTGGTTGTCCATTGTTTAGGTCTACAAATTGTATTAAAATCTGTTAGAATCAATGGGTTAACGATGCACGTTTTCGCACCTCCCATACAAACGAACGATTTAATCCATACATTCTTACGTTGATATTTTCTATTCTTTTGCACTAAACTCAGTCGAGTACGCGTTAAGGATTTCCTAAGATATTGCCTAAGAATGGATACGGACTGCAGTATAGGGCTTCATCTTGTACAAGTTATTCCTTTGCACACAGATAGTCTGATTTTCCTTCCAAATCCTAATTCATGGAATGAGGCGAAATGAAATTTGTTCGCTGACATCTTCTATACAAATGGCCGGTTTAACCCAAATGTTCTTAGATTCAGGTCTTATATGCTAACTACCTTCTGGTACCACACATATGTATGACAGATTCCAGTATACGAGTATGTACAACACATTCACATGTATAGATTTCAATTAAGGAATAAATGGTCAAATTCCTGCAATGGTTTTTAAAACTTCCATTTTCTAGAGGTGGGTTCGTTCCAGAAATTACTACATTCTTACCAAAAAATACTCTGAATTAAAGCACAATAAACAGATAACAGTAACATTTTTAAGTCCTCCAGTTGGGAAATGCAGAGGGACCACCGATTTGTGATAAATCTGTCTATTTACATTTGTATTTCCATTCGCATTGTAAAATGGTTGATGCGTGCTCAATTAGACTGAATATAATGCAATTAAATGGAAGATACGAACCTAGCAATCGTGGGTTTGAATTATGGCGGTGCGCAGCTTTCTTCTTGTGTTGTTACATTCGTTATTGGGATCCAGATGATGATCCGAGCCTATATTAGCACCCTGATTCACACGCACGTCCATGGCACTAGAAGCATTCCTTCTATTTATTACCATTGAAGTGTCTCTGATATAAATGGACAGATTTCCAGAAACCAGATTTCCTCATACCCTGTTCTTGTTCGTCGTATTGGTTTATTACGTTTGGTAATACAAATGCACCGATTTGGTGAAATTTAACTTCAGCCCTGTAAACCTTAATGCGTAGATTCCAGTAACTTAATTTTTTATCAAAAGCATTTGATCATAATGCCTGCTACCTTTCACAGAAATTACCATATCTTTCATGTGTTAAGTACAATATTGTGGATTAAATCAGAACATTTATTAATGAGAACGTATCGATTTGCTACACCTCTTCTGGGGCTTTACACAATGTTGCGCCAGTGTAAAAGAATGCTGGGTGAAGGTATTGGGTGATTTTTTAAGATTTAAGTTTTTCAAGCGTTAAGATCCAAGCATCATCTGTCAAAGTGAAAAGTGTACAGTATACTCTGCCATTTCATCATGGAAAGACTAACAAACGACCAACGATTGCAAATATTTGAAATTTATTATCAAAATTCGTGCTCTGTGACAAAAAAAAAAGTGTTTCGTTTGATACGACCATTTCATGGTAGTCAAAATCGGCCTACTGGACATAAAACCATCGACTCGCATGCCTAGAATGCGTACCGAATAAAATATTGCAGCCGTAGTGACCAGTGTTCTCAGCGATCGGGCCACAAGGATTTTTTTTTTGCCCAATTGGCTGAGTTGAATTTGGTTGACATGTGGTTTCATCAGGATGGTGAAACATGCTGCACTACTTGTGAAACAATGGATATGTCGAGGGATGAATTTGGTGAGCAGCTTATCTCTCGATTTGGCCCTGTGAGTTGGCCCCAAAGATCGTGCGATTTAACGCCAGTTGATTATTTCTTGTGGGGTTGTGTCAAGTCGAACCCTATTGAAGCCTTACAGGATAGCATAACACGCGTTATTTGTGGAATACAGGCCGAAATGCTCGAAAAAGTGACGAAAAATTGGACCTTCTGAATGGACATTTTGAGACGGAGCAGCGGACAACATTTACATGAAATTATCTTTAAAAATTAAGTTTTTAAATTAAATTTGAGTGTTTTATTCGATTAAAAAAACTACGATTAAAAAATCACCCTACATATGTAAGTCGGTTTCCCTGACTGAAATTTCGGCACTGGTTCCTTCCTACTTTGATATTAAAACCTTTCAAAGCAATGATAACGCCGAGGTCAAGGTAGCCGAATACTGCAACTTCATGAAAAAATGCAGTTTTGATTTTAGTCAGGCCCTCTCAGTCCTCTAAATTGTTACAAATACAACTTTTTTCCAGCATTGGAAATCTTCGCTACCCCAATCAGACGTCCTACACTTCAGCTCCAACGTAACGGAGTTTAGAATTTCGTTGCCAGTATACGACTTATGACGGGTCACAAATTCTTTGCATTCATCACGAGCGTCATCGTGTGAAGGTCCGAAAGTTGGTTTGAGATGCAATTTCCAAGTGGCATTCCCAGGGCAACAAGGGTCCACCCTTCCTCTCTTACAGCGCAGTGTAGTCTTTCAATAAGATCGATTTCACAGGAGTTTCGATATTTCTTCCCAACGTCATATCCGATTATTTACTTATTATATAGGGTGGCGCATAAGTAACGTTAATGGCGACTATATTAAATGCGTTCTTGTGCATCATTTGGTTTTAACTCATGAACCAATTGCATCTGGAAAAAGATGTAACATATGTAGAATTCTTTACAAAGACCGCCTCGACGTCTCTAACTACTGAGAACGTCGCCTGGTGTAGTTCGCCAATCTACACATCATAAGTATTATTATCGACCCAAACAATAACAATACCGCGTGGTTTTGTACGACGCAAAAAGTGATTTCGGCTTGCGCAAAGTTTCATTAAACATTGTGTAAGAAACGAAATTCCTGCTACAGAAGCATTTAGAATGACGCATAACATCCTACCTTTTTACTTAATGTAGCTTAGAATTGCAAATTGATGATAAAGTTCAGATGGATGCCTGAAGCGTTGTTAGTTACCCAAAGAATATTTGGTTTTCAAAAGTTTTCTCTGCCAAAGAACGAAAACTATGTAAGATTCCAGTCCTGAGTCAGGCTATGAAAAGAAAATACCTCAAACAATATTTTCTCCACAGATTCTTGGAACAAAATATCTAAGCTCTTCGTAAAGGCTAGATTTTAATTCAAAACATAATTCGACCTTAATGGAAAAACAAATAAATAAAAAAATAAAATACAGATATTCAAAGATAAAAAAAAGCAAATTCGTTGGTATCTCAAAAATAGGGTATGTGAGAGCTCCTCGTATTCATTCAGCTTACATACAAAACACCAGTGTGAAAAGCATTTATTAGAATAGTCGATTACTAGGCTGCTCGGAGTGTCATCATCAAATATTGAGGTGGGCACTCCTCAAAGAAAGGCAATTTATTCTATCCGGGCTGGAACACATGAACATTTGCACCATAGACGCGTATATTAATTCGTGTGCTGTGGTAGGTCATGTTTTTATTATCGTATTTTATTTTTATTATATTTTAAATGTAAATATTATTATCTGAACTCAGCAAACCTGTCCGTACTTGGAGTAGGATTTTTATCACGATATCGGATTAAAAACAATTTAAAAATTGCCATAAAATTAAATGGGAAAATAGCATCACAAACTTTTTTCACATATGCCCTCTTTGCTAACATTTATAACTATTTGCTAGTAAATCTGTTTCCTTGTCTATACAGGGTGTCCGTCGGAAAGGTATACTAATTTGTTTGTTTAAAATTTTTGATTAAATGAAAGAGAATGGATCATATATTGATAAATGTTTTATTTAATGTTGGCAATTATATATGGAATACAATATCAGACGTGCATTTACGTCTCTGTTAGCCTCACAAATGCGACCCTTCTTGAGCACATTTTTCATTACATTCTCACAAATTTCGCGCTGTATTTCATTAATTTCATCACGATGTTTGTGTTGCTCAAGCGTTTCTGGTTTGCTTCAGGTATCCCCAAAAAAAGAAGTGCGGAGCAGTCAGATCAGGCGACCGTGGAGGCCACCATTGATTTCTCCATTGATTCCTCCTGACCAAATTACACACTAGACAGTCACTTTTAACGGATGCAAAAGTGACTGATGAATAGTTTACGGGGTTTTCCATTGCCCAGAACCGACTATGTGATTTTTTCATGAAAATCGAATCTTAAATGGAAACAAATGCAAATCCTTGTGCATAATTGTGGCCAAAGTTGTTCTTTGAAGACGAAGCTCCTGAGCACGGCGTCGAATTGAGGTTGATGGATTGTTTTGAATACTTTTTTGAGCAGCAGTAATACTTTCAGCCGATCTTGCAGTACGTTGTTGTCCACGCTTTCTCCTATAAGCTACGGACCCTCTTTCTACGAAATCATTCACTACACGATAAATAGTGCGTCTTGTTGGTGCGTTGTTTCTCCCAAAAATTTCACGTAACTTTCTCTTCGTCACAGTAATCAATGATTGATTTTGATAAAATGTTTTAACGATTAAAACACGTTGGTTTATCGAATATTTTTCCCTAATAAATTTGCCACGTCTGTACTTCACGACTGCCAAATATACTCTGTCAAGACTAATGTTTACCAAAATGGCGGCAAAGCGAATTAGTATACCTTCCCGACGGACATTCTGTGTTTCGAAAAGAAATTGAAACAGCAGAGAGGGATAATTTGGTGTAACGAACCAAAGTAAGAAAGGTCAAATTGTAACAAACAATTTTCTAAAACAAAAAAGCATTTAAAAAGTACCAGACGGTGAAATGCCCTAAATACTTTTTAATTTAATGAATAATGCATGGTTAACAATAACAAAAGATGCTTCCTTTATAATATAAATATCTTAACTATATCATTATTATCGTATATTGGGCTCAGAGTTAATAAATATTTGAATTTCTGATATTTGTTTTAAAGGAGAATGTAGTTTTATGCAATATTAAAGACATCACTATCACCAGAGCGGGTTGTTTATGAGTTTATTCAAACACATTTCACAACAACTAAAACGCTCAGTACTGTATAGATGACACAAATTAAACAGAGCGACAAAAAGCAGTATGTGTCAAAAAATAATGTGGAACATGTACTTGGTGTGTTCAAGAAATAAGGCGAATTTTCAAACTTCGCGGGCTACGTACATTCGACTTTCGACTATTATTTTGTTTTATGTTGGTACACTCGTCTCGATGATATATTGACGGTTTTATCCATATAGCATGTTTAGTTTGTTTGTGATTGGTATAAAGACAAGTGTTTTGCGTGTTCGGCGACTTTCTGCTATCGAAAAAAGTGGATCAAAGAAGTCGCAGCGAATTTTGTGTAAAAAATGGAATTAAGTGCTCAAAAACGCTTGAAATGTTGACAGTGGCATACGGTGAGAGTACTCTGAGTCAAAAAAAATGTTTTCAAGTGGTACAAGCTTTTCACAAAAGGTCGAGAAGATGTAAATGACGACGCTCGCTCTGGACACCCCAGCACATAAACGACCGATGAAATTGTTGAAAAAGTGAAGAAAATTGTATGTTTGGATTGTACTGATCAAATCTTAACGTTCCTTATGGGCCACCCTATATAACTCATGTCTAAATTACGCATTAAAAAATGTACAGTTTTTGTTATAATTTTAGATGTTCGCAGACGGTTCGAAGTACATTACCAGCCTGCAATGATTAAACAAAATATTTCCAGCGAGATGTTCAACCTGTTAATAATGCACCAGTTGATTAATTTTTTTTTTATTTATTTGCTATTATTTCAAATTCTTTCAACTCACATTTCATGTCATTTCGGCGCCCTACAATGCTGTCTGCCCTCCATTGAGTACGTTGCTGCAGTCTGATAACAAATAATTTATAAAAGTGCAAAGTTGTGCCAATCGATTTCAAATTATATACAATTGCAGCACGCTCCACCATTGATTGCTATCGGAAACTTGTTGGCAACCGTGTACTGAACGCCATGATTTGCCGATAAAAATAGACCTAAACCGGACGAAGCCACAGATAAGCGGTCATTTAAAAGCCGAACAAAATACATACATTCACTCCGATGTGGGTACAGTCGCCCATGGATGAGAGGAGGATCAGGGCACTGCTTGCTGCTGTAAGAATTGAACGTTGTGAATTATAAGATCGATAGGAAGGAAGCAAGACCATAACATAATTTTGACTACAATGATCTACATTGAGGCACTGGAGTGCTATCTCAAACTGGTTCAATTGAAAAACGACAAAAAGAGGGGGAGATAGAGGAACAGAACATCACAACATCAATTAAGATACAATCTGGTTTTCCATCTCCCTTAATTTGTTTGCGCTGCCTTCCAGTCCAACTCCCGGATGAATTCAAGTGCATAATGATGCAAACGGATGGGTAACAACTCTCCAATCTCCGGGCCCATTCATTTCCATATCTATTGCTCCGCGCCTTGCGTATGCCTATATCTATGCTGTGCCGGGGAAAAACTTGATTAAAGGCGTCAACAAGACGCTCATTTTATGAATGAATTGAAATCCTTCGGCGGTGTTAGTCGTGAGCAATTGTGTGCGTAAATGATGGACTCACACTGAATAAAATTGCTGTGGTCACTGCACCCAAAAGTTCCAATTGCGAAATGGCAATTACACTTTCTACGGTCAGCAGGCAGCGCTTGGCTGCAGCACTTTGTCAGCCGAGTTAACAAATTACAGCGCAAACAGATGCAAACAACACATCCAGAAGGCAAAACTAGCAGCACTGGTTTTCCATCATCGACTCCATGCCCATCTCCCCAAGCCACTGCTGCCGTCGACATTTGTCATGCGATCATAGCGGCGCGTAATGTGATGCTTTGTTGGTCGTGTCGTCTGTCTTTTGGTCGGTGCATCGCCATCAAGGGGACGTGTTTATCTGTACTGCGCCTGCCATCCATTCTATTCTTCAACGCCACTGGACTGCAACTGCACGGGCGATGCTCTGTTCATTGTTCGACCATGGATGTCATGGAACGAAGAATTGGAGACTAATAATTCTTCATTCCACATTTTCGCCGTCGAGGTGATCACATGAAGAATTGCGCTGAAAGCTAAACCTGTTCCAAAGCAGCGCACATCTGGGCCCAAGATTGCACTTGTTGCAATGCTGTTGCATCATGTGTGAGTGAGAGTAAGCATTGGAAATGGCTATCTATGGGTGTACTTATCTAGGGGTGACACACACGTACATACGAGTACATACATTTATGTGTACCCACTTGTACATGTTGTTTAGCTTCTTTGAAGCAGCCACTGTACCCAGATGCAGTTTTGTGATGCAACACGCATGTGGGAATGGCACAAAGGCGACTTGGACAACGCGACGGCAACAACAATGGTATTGGCGTCATAGGCAAGGAAACAAACAAATTGATATTGAAACTAATCCAAAAAGTAGAAAACATCGGAAGCAACTACTTGCTGTTCAACTTTATGGTTAGCCTGAGAGGTGAACATGATGAAAATTCAAAATGAAAAACTATCTTATCAAACACTACTACTACAGTGGTGTGCATTCACTTTACATGGAGACAATTCAATTACACATTGTACGAGTATTGTTTAATATCACACGGCACATGTAAGAACATAATGTAATACAAGCTACTAGAGGGGGACTTTCACATGTGTGTGTGATGCAGCCTCTTTCAAAATAACAAAGGCATTTCCAAATATTGGGTGGTTCAGATAGTTCGTTCGGTTAATTCGTTAGTTCACCATACGTCACTTCTCATGACGTAGAATTCCTTTAAACAGTATCATAACTTCCTCCCACCCCTTCACCAAACTGTTTACTATTGATTACTTGTGTTCTCGTTCTGGTCGTGAGTGGTTATAGTGTTTTGAAAAAAAGTTGTAAAAAGCAGAAAGAATGAGCGAAAAAGAGCATTTTAGACATATTATGTTGTATTATTTCCGAAAAGAAAGAACGACTGTTGAAGCCAGCCAAAAAATAAAGTCTGTTTATGAAGAAAACGGACCAAATAAAAGAACTTGCCAGAAATGGTTTAAAAAAATTTCTACGGGCGACTTCTCCGTAACGGACGCTCCCAGATCAGGACGACTAAAAGAAATTGTTTCCGAGGAGGTGAGAGATTTAATTATTGATAATTATCTCCGTGCAACAGTTAGGGAAAGAGCTCGGGAAGTTTTGTCTCACTCACCGGACTCCCCAGACCTCGTCCACCTACCACCTATTTCGCAGCTGAACAACTACTTAAAGGATTTGAATTTCGATAACGACGAGGAAGTGAAAAATCAAAATGAACGGTTTTTTTTCGGCAAAACCGAATTTTATGAGAGGAATTAAAAAGCTCTCAGAGAGGTGGGAAGAAGTTATTAAAAAGAGGGAGATTATATAATAGATTAAAATAATTATTTTCTTGTATGTAAATTTGTAAATAAATTTCTTTTAAAAACCGAACGAACTTTCCGAATATTTACTTAATATCGCGGTAATTCAGTATAGGAGTTCCAAATTGGGAGTTATTTCAGGGATTTTACTGCTTACTCGTAAAAAATATGCTTCTCTCCAACCCGACCCGTTCAATTTTACTGACTTCAGTTTATACAGGGTTATCTGTTAGCTGTTAAAAACCTGTCATCTGAATTATTATTTATTCGAAACCGAAAAGTGGATACTCCCGCAAATGCAAAGTTGAATATAACACAGATAAAGCTATAATTTCGATGAAACTTTTGTTTCATTATAATACTTTGACCTTCTTGCCGTTACCAAATATAATATCATTTAGATAACCGTCTCTTTATTGGTTGCAGCAGGGGATCCTTTTGACGTAGTTTTCGAAAAAATACGGCCCAATGGCACCTGCAGACCATAATGCGCACCAAACAGTACCTTTTTTTGGGATGCAATACCTTTCCTCAATCACTTCCGGATTCTCTCAGCCCCATATGCTACAGTTTTGCTTGTTGACTAAAATGAGCCTCATCGCTGAAGAAAACTTCGTTCAATTGAAAGCCCCCGTTTGAAACACCAGTTTTGTAGTAAGCTTGAACTACGAGTATTTTTACGCTTTTTCGGTTATTAAACGATCAATGTTCATAAATGACAAACCTTTTATTAAATAAACAGACAGACATTGCTGGACCGGCAGTTTTTAATGGATAATGGATAAAAAAAAGTAATTTTTGTGCGGAAGATACGGCCGTGGTCATTTTATGGGTTTTTCACATTTCACCCAGTATTATAACGCAATATAATTGATAAGAATTTAACAGCTTCCAGCGCGAGCATTGTCACGTCCCCCATTTCCGTTCTTAGAATTTAAATTTTTTTATTTATAATATCATTGTACAAAGAATAAAATAATAAATAGTTAGTTAGATTTTACATTAAGTATTGCAGCTAAAATATCGTTTATACCAATAAATTTTTACATTTAAAATGAACTCTAATATAAGGTAAAATGATAGGAAAAACTTGTAATTTTATGAGAAATTTTATACTATTCATTTTAATAACTTCGTTCCCGAAGTTGTAAAATGTAGTTAGTTACACAAATTTCTTGTTATTTCGTAGTTTGAAGATTTACATCTATCTTCGAATCTTTGTTGTAGTTCAAAATAAACTGCAATAAGTGGTTTGCGGTTGTAATTTTCGTGCAAGCGATTAGTACTGTAACGGCGATTTAAAATAATGTAAATTAAATAAAAAAATGTAAATTATTTGTAAGTTCTTATTCTGTATAATTTGTATTTTTTTAAGGTTTGTTTTGGCACTTCTTGGGAACCAGACCTGACAACCATATGTCATAATAGGGCGGATGCACATTTATAAATGAATATTTTGTTTTTTAAATTCAATGTAGATTTTTTACTAAGTAATGGGTTAAGAGATCTCCCACATTTTAATGCTTTGTCTCGTGTATTTGTAATATTACTAGAGAAGTTCAAGTTCTTATCAAATATAACACCAAGATATTTTATTGATTCTTGCACTTCAAGAACTGATCCCTGTATTTCAAGAGTTTCCATAAGTATTCGTTTTGGTGATTTATTAAGCGGGAATATAATAGATTGTTTTTTATTATGGTTGATTTTTATCTTCCATTTTTCAAAGTACTTTTGAGATATTAGCAAAGCTTTTTTCATACTCTTTAAAATAGCATTTGAGACCTTTCCGGTACTTATTATTGCTGAGTCATCTGCATAAAAAGCGGCATCCTGATTTGTTGGCATTTTAAAATCCGAAATCCATATTGAATATATAGTAGGCGATAGAACTGAACCTTATGGAACACCAGCTGGTATATTTCTTAATGCAGATTCTGCATTGTTAACATAAACGCTGAAGTTGCTCCCGGATAAAAGGCTTTTAACAATTTTTTGTAGATAAAGCGGAAAATTAAATTTATTTAGCTTGAATATGATGCCGTTATGCCACACAGAATCAAACGTCTTTTCACTATCCAATAGAACCACTCTAGTACTTTTTCGGGTTTTCTTGTTACCTGATATTATACTAATAACTCTCTTTAGTTGGTGGACAGTAGAGTGTCCTTTCCTGAATCCAAATTGTTCTTTGATTAAAACATGGTCTTCCTCCTCATATTCTAAAATTATTCTTAACATTATTTTTTCGAATATTTTGGCAATTATGCTTAACATACTAATTGGCATGTAACTTGAAAGAAATTTGTTATTCTTTCCATGTTTCAAAATTGGAATGACTTTAGAATTTTTGAATATTTTGGGAAAGTAACCGTCGATTAGGCACCAATTAAAAACAATAGTCAGAACGTTGAAGAAGACATTAGACATTTGCTTTACCAAAACTGGTTTTATCCCATCCTAACCTGGTGATTTGTTGTTCTTTAGTTTCTTTGTGTAATATCTCACTTCTTCCAATGTTGTAGTATCAGCTGTATCGCTCGAGATAATCTGGAAGTCTAACCAAGAGACGCAATTCTTCACATTCCGATCAGCTGATGAGCTAATTGTTTGCGTTGTGCGGTGAGAGTTTTCAAATACATCAGCTACAGCATTTTCAATACTCTCACTGTTTAGCGTATCTACACCATCAACAGTCATAAAATTAACAGCCGACTTCTTGCCTCTCATTAGTTTTGATAATTTAGAAAATTTTTTGCTGCCATATGGAAGTTTTTGTAAAAACTTAGTCCAGTTTGTATTTACGAGTATATCCGCAGATATGTACAAATCAATCAATCTCGTGAGTAAATTTAAAGTGCTTTTCAGAATCAGTTTTTGAGCGGGAGAGACTCGTTGAAATTTTCGGATGTATCTATTTCTTTAGCCAATTAGATACAGACTTAATTGGGAAAGTCTTCGCTGTTGTCGTTGTCTTCTCGGAATTTTTCTATCTGCTTTTTGAAGGGTATTTGTGACTTTTAACAGAATTTGTTCAATACTAGAGGCAGTTATTCTTGTAGATTGCAGGTACCGGATTTGATCCTCAACTAGTTGTCTAATTGAAGTCCAATTAGCTTCATGGTATGATGGTGCCATAAATGTCTTGTCGATGACGGAGCCAAATATATCGCAGGTGATTGGTACATGGTCTGAACATAAAAGACCCGGGTGAGCTTCAGTAGCCGATATATTAAGACAAAAGTTAGTCAAAAGAATATCTACAACAACAGGCATTCAAATCGCCAAAAATAAAAAAGTCATTTGCAGCTGTGGTGATTTTATTGAGGTCTTCGGTGAAATTTGCTGTGTATTTAGGGTTATATGCAGAAATTAGTCCAATTTGTACTCCATTTATTTCAACTGAGATTGCAAATATTTCCATTGATGTTGTTCCCGTGTTTGGCATATAGCTGCGCGGAATAGACCATTTAATTGCTATTAGTACACACCCTCCGTATGCATATCTGTTATTTCTGTAGACCTTATTGTTTAGAAGTCGAAATTTGTGGTGAGTCTAAAAAAGTTTCATTAATTAGTACTATATCAATTCTTTGTCGTGAAGAACTTGCTCAAGTTGTGCAATTGCTGAGTGATTTGTAATGCCTTGGGAGTTTCAATGCATAACGTGAAGGCTATATAGTCTAGTCTATATGACATGTTTGAGCATCATTCCTAAAACTCGAATTTTGTCAAATTTATTTCTGCATTTCTGTAATGCATCAAGAGCTTCAAAATATATTTCCAAAATGATTTCGTTGGAGATATCATTTTCATCATTCTTTTTTTAGTTTATCAAAATTAATTCGTGGTAAATCTCGTTCCTTTTCATATGTGCTTTGTCTTCTAGGACTTGATCATTTGCACCAAATGTTTGTGAAAAATTAGCTTCTGACATAGAAAAGTCCGTTCTGATGTCGAGTATTGTAAATCATTTGTTATTACTTGTAAGTTTCTGGCGGATATCTAAATACTCACGTCTAGAGGGGCATTTAGGATCATCGGCTCGATGGTTAACATTTTTCAGTTTTTTGTTCTGACAATTAAAACACTTGTAGACAAGTGGGCCATTGTAAGCGGGTTTGTTAAGTTGACATGTAGAATAATCATGTGGTCCGCCATATCCAAGACATGCTGTTCTCCTATAACAGTTTGAAGATCCGTGGCCAAACATTGCACATTTGGAACATTGTGTTGGTCCCTTGGAACGCTTTAAAGGATTTCGCCAGTGGACGACAATACTGCAGAAGTATTTAATTCTTGTCACTTCCTTTTTTGTTATTTGGTCTCGGTCAAATTGAATTGCATATAGTGCATCATTAGAATTCGATCTGGCTGTTTTTATTACTGTTACGCTAATGTAGCTATTCTTGAATTCTTTGAAAATAGTTGTAGTGCTTACTGGGGAAGACCGAGAAGGATTAGTTTAAATCTCTTCTGACCTTTCACCTTATGTGTGTGAAATTTCGTATCACTTTGCTTAAGTTTTCCAATCATTTCCCCATAGTCTGTAAGAGTGTTCGGCATTACCTTTGTTCCAACGGATATTCTTTTATATTTTCCATTTGCTCCTAAGAGTTTTATAACAGATGAAAAAGCTGTGGCTGCAATCAACTACAATTGGTGGAACTTTTGCAACGAAATCAGTAACCTCATTGTCATTGCTCGCATTATCATCATCATCCATCATCATCATACTGGTAGGAACGGTAGTCTTCCTTTGCTTGAACTTTGGTGTACTACACTGCATGCTCATTAGAAATCATAAAAGATTGACTGAATCGTGAAAAATTGGTCAATTTGTATGGGATGTTGGAGAATGGATGTGCCAGTGTGTTTCGTTTCACTTTGAGATCCCACCTTGTCAAACGCTGAATGCATGTCAAATTTGACTAAATTTATTGCAATCGACTGGTTGATATGAAGTAAAAAATAGATGAAGTCAATCGGTCATTTGTATGAGAGGTATCAGGGATGCAGTTAATCCGTCTATTTTTTCAAATTTTACCAGGAATTGTGAAACAATGCAAAGGATAACAATTTGGGTTGTTGCAGTCAACAGTCGACGGTCAAATTGTATAGAAAGTACAAGAATAAATATACTCCATTAATTAAATATTAATATTGTTAGATTTTTATTCAAGAAACGAATTGACATTATAGAGACAAGACAAAGGAGAAAGACGATGGTTTCTGGTTGAAGATCGACAACAACAACAAAATGACAAATCGGTTCGTATTAAAATTCTGAGTGGAATATATCTTAATATCCTTCTGGTAGGTGACGTTTTACTTTTTTGTGGCATTGGGATGCTAAACTTGTTGATAGAAAAGTCTTCTATACGGATGAATGTTATTATCATATTCTCTATTACAAATAATAAAAAAATTCTTCCCAGGCACATTTAATTACATTTCGTCTTATTTTGCAGGCTTCCTCATGGCGACATCTATCGTATTACAAACTCAACATCAAACTGAATCTCTTGCCCCGACAACCATAATTTTGATGGACATCATATGCTGTTGTAGTTACTACACTGTTTCTGCTTTTCTCTGCTATTTAGTGTAGTTTCATTATTATTCAATAAGTTTCATCGTTTATGTTTCTTCTGGTTTCCTCCCATGGATAAATTTCTTGTATGTGTTTGTGTTTTAGCCCGAACAGGAAGTTCAACTGCGCATGAGCGCATTCTCTGTCCTCATATTGACGCTCATTATGATGGTTCTTCCATTTCTTTAGAGGCAGCAGCAACAGAAAGCTTGATTTTACTTTCGTAATTAGTTTATGAAACCGGGTTGGCTGTAGCCGGGTTTGTGTATATTTGTTTGCTTTTCATGTGGGTTTTAAATTGGAAACAATATTTTATATAATATTTTAATTAACCAGTGAAGCATTAGCAAAACTTTGCCTAAACTTATTCGCATTAAATGCAAGTTTTCTAATGGACTTCTGCAAGTGTGTCACACCAAAGGTGAATTCAAGCAGTTTTACGTTTTACTTATTACCACGTATAGCAAACCAATACAGAAATTATAGTGAGGTGAACAGCCATGTATAATTTCATCCAACGTCATCTTGCTCTGAATTAAAACACATCAAATAAATCCAGTAAATCGTCCAATTTGTGATTGAATGAAACATATAGATCAGTCAGAGTTGAAACAAAAGGGTGAGAGTGTCAATACGGGCGCGGCACATTGCTGGTTTCATATTAAACATAAACATATTTTAAAATAAAAATTGAAGCATAGGTAGTTTGTAGGTATGTGTAAATCAATATGGAAACAGATTTGAGTTAACGCCTGACAAAGTAATAAGAAGCCAAGTTTTAAGAAGTTTCATAAAGGTTTACAGTATTTGTCGTGTGCACTACCCAGACAGCCAAACAATCATCACTCACTCGATGAATACTTTCATTCCTTTGGATGATGGTTAAAGAATGTGATTCATGCTGTTGAAATACACTCTTTGAAATAATGAATATTTGGTGGAGTAACTGAAGTTTTTCTAAATACATTATTCTAATACATTTGAAACGGTTTCCCATATGTTTTTTCATTTCAATAAATGCTTTAGAATCTAATAGATTATCTGTAATGTAATTCAAAAGTTCGACTATTTTGGAGACCTCGTTTTAATGTAATTCGAAATACTAATTCTTTCGAAAATCCATTTTCGGTTATTAGAAAAAAGAAAACCCGTATAAATCTATTTTATTCGGATTGTAAAGCAAAGTTAAAAGTTTTTTTAAGAATATGAACAACACTATTATAAAAAAAATTGGTGTCACGTTCTTAACCAATTTTAAGCACTTTTAAGCAAACTCAGAATTATATAGTGGAATGACAATTTTCTTTGTACATGAATAATTTTAGTCGAAACTGAGTCAAAATGATCGCAATTGCCTGTGCTCCATCTTTCATGTATTAACTTACATTTTTATCAGTTAAGAATACATTTTAAAGCCAGTTAACATGCGGATACATAAAGAAAATTACATATAGATTTTCATATATTTACTAAAATGAAAATGAAATTATGCTCAATTCTCAAAGTATAACCTGAGAAAGACTCATCAAAAAAGGGAGTGATAAGGCGTGTACGTAATGTAAACGTACACTTTGATTCACACATACGAGTATACTCGTATGTTGATAAATCGTGAACGTACATCATGAAAATTGAATGCAAATTAAGTGATTTATATTTTTTCCAATAGAGAGTTTGATGTGATTTTTGTAGGATGCACTGAGTCAAGAAAACCTCAAGGTTGGAGGCGAGAAAAAAAAACGAAAAATATTGCAAGAAGTTATAATCAATTACGAATGAGTTTTCCACATTTGGACCAAATTTTCAATGTATCGGAATACAAATATTGTGAAAATTCCATATTAAAAAGGTTAACTATTAAATGTGAACTGATGAACAGACGTTGTGAGTTAGGTTTTAGATTTAGCTGTGTTCATTTATACCTTAGATGTGTTGGTGGCCATCTTTAGGTTATTAGATATCATAGAAATGGCCAAATTTGAATAGTCGAACATTATACAATTTGAAGTAATGACAGTGTAGAAATTCTCATGAACGAATTGCTTTTTATACCTTCACCCGATGGCGTTACGGCATCCAGTATATAGGTAGAAGTTTCAGTCAGGTGGACTGACAAACATACAAGTATACCTTCATTCATTGCCCCTTTGTGTTGTTGTTAAACACAATCTGAATCAAAATACAATAACAAAAAGCAAAATTTTAACTTTCTGAAGGAGTTCTCTGTTTGGGAAATGTCGAAGGACCACAGATTCCAAATCCGCCAATTTTCGTTGGTAGTACGAGTTGCCCCATGTGAGGTCAGTTATACGGAATGCAATGAAACTGGATGGAAAAGACGAATTTAGGAATATTTAAGTTAAGCAAGGTAATTTGTATGGAAGATAGCAGAGAAGGCGTGGTCATTCCGTCGATTTTTACACTTTTTATTCAGTATTATCGCGTAATATAATTGATAAAAATTTAATTAGCTTCAATGGCAGTATGCTTCGTTTTCATTCCGAGATCATACATTGGCAAGCGCTCAACATTTGCCAAATTTGACCAAATTTGAATTTGGTTCAACTGCATAAAACATATAAACTTAATAATATATGTCATTTGTATGCCAGAAGGGGTGGCATTAACCGGACAGTTATTCCCAGATTTTACCAGGAATTTGAGTTGCTGCAGAATACTAATGTAGAGTCACAGCTGGAAATTGAATTTCGGAAAAAGAAAAAAAAAAATCCATTTACAATCATCGACTACGATCTAGGAAAATATTAGCCTATTCTAATTTGTAAACTGATCTGTAATCCGTTTTCTCGATCTATAAATCTAATCATATTCTGAAAAAATCTGCATTCAAATTACCGATTCAATCCATATAAAATAATCTTATGTTCATATCTTTTATTTAGTTGCACTGCATTTAGTCGAGCACTTATCAAAGTGGGGATGCAGACTGAGAACAGAAAGCAATTGCAATTGCAATTCCCCATCTATTACCGACAGTTTCACCGATTTCGAAACCGGGTCTTTGCACTGTAACCAGTACACTTCAGTAACTCAGATTTTTGTCAATTGTACTGATTTATTACTCACTCTAAAACTTGAAATAATTGGACCAAGTAGCCATGCTGCCTCTGGTAACTACTTTACAAAAAAGGGATTAATACTTTCTTAGTTTCATATCTTTCAAGTATTTGTATTTGGTGAACCAAGTTCTTAGAAATAGAAAGTCCCTTCTAATATCTTCCACATAAATTGTTTAAAAGTGCAGTTGATCTTTTTGACAGTAAATATAGTAGGCATGTGGGTGGAAACATTAAAATATGATAATTTTATGAAGTTTCATGGGAAAAATATGTAGTCAATAAAATTGTATGCAAAAATTTTATACTTATGCAGAAGAGGTGTGGTAAACTGGTGGACTTTTACCAAAACTTTTCTTCTCAGGTGGCGACTGGAATAGACGTCCTTGTCTATTATATGCCGCTCGCAGAAAATAATTCCAAGCGCTTCGATCTTCTGCGCTTCTTCTCCAATTCGCCACATTTTCTCCTCCAAAAGCCTGGTCCTTCCAATGGAGTTTCGGTCACCCTCTTCTGCGCCGTCCATCGAGTTCGTTGTCGAAAACTTTCTGTGTCGGAACATTTGGATCCATCCGCACTACATGACCCAGCGTCATATAACAAGACAGGTAGAACCAATGTCTGGTGCAGTCGGATTTTTGTTTGTCGAAAGAGAGCTTTATCATTGAATCGCTTGCTTAGTCCATAGTAACATCTGTTAGCGAGCAATACTCTCCTCTCTATCTCCATGCTGACATCATTTGTTTTGTTTACAGTGGAACCGGGGTAGATGAATTCTTCCATTACTTCAAAATTATAGTTGTCAACGTTTACACAACGTCTCAAACGGGTGGACTTTTTGTTCGTTGAAACCAACAATTTGGTTTTGTCCTCCTTTACCACCAGATCCATTTTCGCTGCTTCCTTCTCGATTGAGAAAGCTGCAGTAACTTCTCGAAGTTTTCGCCCAATAATGTCTGTGTTATCTGCATATGCGAGTAACATATGTCTTTTATTAAAGATGGTAAATTCTCGTTTGGTGTAAAAAAGCTCGCATAGATCTTTGCCAATCTTTACTGAAGACTTCGTGTCAGTCAGCGTCATTCTACAAAGACGTACAGCTTCGTAGGAATTCCAAACTCGGACATGGCCTTATACAGTTTTTGCCGTTTCGGGCTACCGAAGGCAGCTTTATAATCGACGAAAAGATGGTATGTGTAGATCTGTTTTTCTTGGGTCTTCTCCAGAATTTGTCGTAGTGTGAATATCTGATCAGTTGTTGATTTACCAGGCCTAAAGAAACACTGATAGGGTCTAATCAGGACCTTATAGGCAATGGGTAAAAGACTGATACCGCGATAGTTTTTCAACTCAAATTCCAATCATCAGGCACATTATCCTAGAGCCAAATCGTATTTGGGAGGCTGTTTATCGGTCCATCGCCACCAGTTTTAAACAGCTCTGCTGGCAGACCATCAGCGCCCGCAGCTTTGTTGTTTTTAAGCTGCAATACTGCTGTTCTGATCTCTGTTTGGCTCGGAGCTGCACAATTTATGCCATCGTCGATAATTAGGGTGATTTCCCCATCCGGAACTAAGAGCTTATAAAAATGGCCTCTCCATAGATGCAGCACATTCTGCGTATCTGTGACCAAATTTTCCTCGCTATCCTTACAGGAGAGGAGCCCTGTTCCATACCCTGTACTTCTTATCTTTTGGTAGAATTTTCAGGCTTTACCTGTATCCCTGTGCCTTTCCATCTACTCACTCTCACGCTCTTTCCACAACCGCTTCTTCCGCCTAAAGGGTTGGTGCGCCTCTCTTCTCTCCTCCTTGTAGCGTTCCCTAACTGCACGCGTTAAAATTGGCCGCAACGTTGCCCTGTATGCAGCATCCTTTTCCTCAGACACTATGCGACATTCTTCATCATATCAGAGCCTGTCTGAGCACGGTTTCACATACCCAAGTATGGTTTTTGCAGCAGTTGCCAATAGAATGCACAATATGTTGCCACTGTGTTTAGGAACATCAGGATTAGAGGCGTTTAGTTGTAGTAGTTGTGAGAGTCTGATGGAGTAGGCTGTAGCTATCTCAGGGGTATGCAGCCTAGCGACGTCGAGATTCCTTCAACCAGGTGGTGATCCGAGTCAATATTAGCACCACGAATCACACGCACGTCCATATCTGGTTCCATAATCTGGTTCCAATTACTACCATATTACGGGTCGCAACGAACGAAACTAGTTTGAAACCGTTTTCGGATGTGTTACCATGTAGACTGAATTTTCCGACTGTTGTGCCAAGAACATCATCCCTTCTTATTTTGGCATTGAAATCTCCCAGAACAATTTTAATGTCGTGGCCGGAGCAGTGGTCAAATGCTTCTTCTAGGCACTCATAAAATGTGTCTTTGGACTCCTAGTCTTTCTCTTTCGTCGGGGCATATGCACAGGTCAACGTCATGAAAAAATATTTCGCTTTGATGCGAATAGTGGCTAAAAGGTCACTTATAAGGTTCAACCGCGAGACAGGGTGTCTCAGTTTCTTTTTCACAACAAATCTACATCCGAATTCATGCCTTTCTGCGTGACAGCTATAGTAGATGTTACAAACTGTATTATCAAAAATACTCTGAATTAAAAATGATAACTTCCTGGAATTTTTCGCTCGGACCATTAACGATTTTTGTTAAATCGTCAACTTGTGTATGTAATACCCTTAAGGGCGTGGCAATGCAACGCACTTCGATTCCAGGGACAAGTTGGCTAAGGGACTATTGAGTGCTAATTGTGCTGCATTTAGTTTACTTGAATGAAAGACACGAACCTACGAATTAAGTTAAGTAATTTGTATGGAAATTACCAGAGAAGGGGTGGTTATTCAGTCCATTTTTTTAAATTTTACTAAGTAGCAAAGATTTTTGTAATCTCACTTTACGATTTAAGTATTATAGCGGTAGTAGGCGTTAAATCGGTCAATTTGTATGTGAGGTAACAGTTGCGGTCCGACAACGTCCTTCATTTTCATATTCAGAATTTAATTCGCCAAATACATGATATGTAGCAAATTTGACTGAATAGTGAAGTGCAGCTGGATGAAGATATGTAGCTAGGAATATGTGAGCCAAATCGGTCATTTGTATGAAAGGTACCAAGAGAGATGTGGTTACTTGGTTGATTTTACCAAGTTTTCACAAACAACTATAAATCAATGTAGTGGACACAATAGCTTCGGCTGCTGCGGCTTACAAGTTTAAAATTACAAAACAAATATTGGATTTCACAAAATCGTTAAATTTATATGAGAGTTACCGGAAGCAGAACGACAATGCGGTAAATTTTCGTTCTGAGAAATAATTTTGATGAACGTTTAACGCGAACGAGGTTTGACTAAACTACACAAACAACTGCATAGAAGAAATGAACCATCTAACAAAGTGGACTTAATCGATCATTTGTATAAGGCGATTTTTTGTATATATTGCCAAGTTTTTCAAATCAATATAAGGACAAAAACTTGAGCCACTGCAGTATACATGGTAGCAGTTACAGGGAAAAAACTGAATTTAGGAAAATGAGTCAATTTGTATGAGAAGTACCAGAAGTGGTGGACTGATATGACCCATTTAAAACACCCAGCTACGATTCGGCAAAATATTTGATGAAATTGGTAAACCACTTGTTGGGTACCGAAATATAGACGATGGAAACAAAGCAAGAAAGTTACTTGGAGATTTTTGAATCACTTCCCAGATTATTGAGCTAAATGAAGAATTAGTGCGTAAAGTGAATACTCTTTTAATACCATTGAGCGTATAGTAAGAACTGAGGAATTTAGGGCGTTTGCGGATGATATTTCGAACAAGGTTTTAAGGTAACTTTCCTGGAACGATACGATGCTGACAGGTATACATTGTTCTTTATCATTTTTATCATGATTATATTCTTTCACTGAAAGAATTAACAGAGGAAGCTTAGAAAGTACAAAAATCATATTTTAAGCACATTGCATGACATCACAAAGTGATGTCCATTCTCTCAGATGTAAGGTAAAAATTGAGATTTGGGATGCGGCGATAACATAATGTTTTTACACGTATTGGATATATGTGATCTGGAGTGTGTGGCAGATTACTATAATTTATATTTACTTAGTTCTAATAATGATTTTTCGTAGTTATTGATAATATACGATTAGACGGCCTAACATGTTGCAGAGTGCGAATTAATTATGCAAATGTCGTATACTCTTGAAAAGAAAAAGCCGACGTATTTAGAATGCTTGATAAAAAAAAAATGTTGGGAAAATACAGGTGTACGAGTATTTATGTTATACTACTAGAATTCAAGTAAACTAGTAAATAATAATAACATATTTGGATGTAAAGATTTCTGATCTTTTGGGATTCTGTCAATATTTCGTTCTAAACAGGTAAAGTTATCGCAAAACCGAATATCCTCGTACGTATATCTAAATGACATATTTCCATTTCAGATTCTGAAAATTTCCAAATTATTTAAAACTACTGAATAATTAAAAACTTTTATAAAATTTTCAATAAAATAAAAAAAAAATCATATTTTTTGTATTACCTGCGCATTTTAAAAATTGAATTCAAATATTCCGATTTTTTGTAATATGTTTCAATCTAAAATTTACATATTTCCATTAGTACTGACTGTATTGAAGCGATTTCCGTTGAAATTTGTTTGTTTAATTGAAATAACATTTTAATATTTTCTGGAATTCCTAGCATCTCCAGAAATTTTTATGGTTTTTCCAATTTCCTGGAAAATCGGCAACAGGCAATATATCGCTCATGTCAATGTGGCGTCTGAAATTATATGTTATGAGCAACATATTGTCAATATTAGACACCCAAATCTATACAAACTCTTCTCATATGTTCAACAACATTGTATGGGACTCACATCAAAATGTGTTCAAAGAGACTTTGTTTCACCGTCTGAATGG
This sequence comes from Philornis downsi, assembly GCA_019455685.1. NCBI lineage: Eukaryota > Metazoa > Arthropoda > Insecta > Diptera > Muscidae > Philornis > Philornis downsi. The sequence goes on from JAHXMU010000659.1 coordinate 724,379, forward strand.
CCGACTGATCACCGTCCATGCAAGATGATTGTAGGTCTAGCTAGCTCTGGTGTACATGCTGTCCTTCCTAAGTAGGCAGGTGAAGGAGTTTGTCGAATTTTATGCTTATAGGAAAAAACAGGGCAGAAAGGGTAAAATCTGGTACGATTGATCAACTGAAACGGAAATTGGTGTCAATATATCCCTTACAGATCAACTGCACTACAAGGTGGAAGTCTTGCGTTTCTGAGTAGAAACGCATTAGAACGGTGCCTCCGGCAAGACTAAACAGACCTTGAAGCATGAAAATTTGTAGACTCATTTTCCTTAAGGATTAGGCGCGAAGAATGGATGTAACTTTGCGACAAAATACAGAATAGACTATACGGAATTGGTAGTATACTGTTATCCACATTGAGGTATACTGACATAATTGGGAGCGCCCATTATCTTTATAGCTTAGGCACACGACAGGAAGCGATTTTTTTGGGACACAAGTAGCAGGCATGGGTGAAAAATGTTATAATGAAGTAAAGCAAATCATTCTTACAAAATAAGGGTAGGACAAGGAACCAAACAACAAATTGATATTACCGTCAAGTTCAAAAAGTTCAAAAGTGAAACATCAAATTAGGTGTGTAAACTTATGCTTCAGAGCAAGTAAGGAATGACAAGAGCTTTATAAATATTCGTGTTCTTAGGAACAAGAATGACACCATTGCCCAACGCAAGTGGCTAGTGTTGGAATCACCAAAAGTAATGTAAACATTACTATTAAGGCGAAGGCGCGATAAAACGCAGTTTCTTTTAAATCCTACTTTAAGGGGATTATGTAGTTACTACGAAGTTAGTACACTGGGCTGGAACAAACAGTTGAAGTTAAAGTCATACATTTGGGAGATTTCTCTGGCAAGACATGCGCACAATGAAGAGAAATTTTGAACATTTTCAATTTTTAAGTCCAAAGCGGAAAACTTCAGCTGAAACTATCAATGGATTCCTGTTGCGTCGTACTCGCTTAGTGTTACGTGATATCGTATAATTCGTTATTTGAATATACCTATATACGTAAGGAAGCAAGCGATTATAAAGTGAAAAGCATCCTGAATTTACGAAATATAAATTTTTAGAGAAAAACAACAGATAAATCGGAACAAAAATGATACCATCACCAAATGACGCCAGAAAAAATAGGTGTGGCGATAGAATCAGCTGTATTGTCTGAAATGTGAATTGTTAGGAGCTCATCCGGACATAAAATATGAAAGTAGCGCTTCCTCGATTAAACCGATGAAGTCAGAATAGTGGAAATTGGCTCAGTAGCTTTTCGGTCAGTTCTAAAAATATTGAAGACGAATTCAATTTCTGATTTATTGCTTGTACGAAGAAGCTTACACTTGCTAATATTAAAATATATATTTCTCACGTTACGGACTGACTAATCATCGGCTAGGCCAAACGATTAAAGCTAGAACCACGAAACTTTGTTTGTACGTCCCCCTTATAGAGTACGCGCGATAAGAAGGCACTTTCAAAAATGTGTACCTCTGGTGATGAAAACGGGTTAAGAAGGCAGAAATCTGGTACCACCGTCCAGCTCAAGTGGTTGCAACTAGAATCACAAAAATTGGTTCCCATTTTCCATATCTAGGGTAAGCATGAGACAAGAGTGAATATTGCGAAACCCCTTCTTTTAGAGCTAAAACAGGCCAAAAAGAGACAAACCTAAACCATCTCAAACGGCTCAAGCTAGAATCATGAAAATTGTTGGTCCTATTTCCATTCCACAAAAGTAGGCAAGCATTACGACAGGGAATTTTCAAAGGTCTTGATTTTTGAGGCAGAAACATGATGTAAAGAGATCACAACCGGTTTGATCGCCCAGTGCAAATGACTAGAACTAGAATCACGAAAATTAGTGCCCATATTCCACTTACAGACAAAACACGGGATAAAGAGGACGTTTTAAGGGTAAAAATTGGGTAAAAAGGGAATAAAATGATATCACTGGCTACACTAAATGGTTAAATCTGGAATTATGAAAATTGATATGCTACTAATCTTTCTTTAAGGATTTGTGAGAGTACACAATGGCATCATTGTTTACAATAAACGGATGATGAACGAGAGAAAAATGGTACCATCGCCTAACTCAGAAGACTAAGACTAAAGTCATCAATATTATGGTGCACATTCTTCTAACAAAACGGGTGAGCGACAGGAAAATATACAACGGAATTCTTACTTTTAGGTACAAATAAGGGTAATATAGTCCAAAAATAGTACCGTCATTAATAGTAAGTGGCTGAAGCTAAAAATATGAAATTGCATTTGTATTCCATAGTATACAAAAATAGGTGTAAGAATGGGATCAAAATTGGTACCACCGCCGAAAAGTGAAAAGGGGTTTGTAAAAATACAGGGCGAAAGATTAAAAATGAAAAATTTAACCGTCGTCCAAGACTAACGGCTGATGTTGGACATTATTAATATGACGTAGAGAACAAAAGAAGTGCACTGAACTGGACCAAACTGCTGAAGATATAGTCGAGCGTTATAACTCCTAAATGAAGAAGAGTTTTCGGACGTTCTTACTTTTAGGAAAAAAGGAACAATAAAGAGTTTAAGAATGGAACCATCGTTTATGTACAATTACTGTGTTACTGCCTGACTGATTGATTATCACCCACGACAAAGGACTAAACTTAGAATCGCGAAAATTGGGGCACTTGCGCCACGTACAGAGTGACTGCACAATAACAAAGAATTTTTTAAAATTTTTACGTCCAGGGAAGAAAACAGATTGAAAAGGATAAAGTGAGGGCGATATTACACGAAAATGGTGCAATTTTCCACAATATTGTGTAATTTCCTACGTTAGTGAAATTGTCCATTTCTTTTACAGTACACATGCGCGACAGATACAGATTTATTCTCAATTCATACTTTTGTGAAACAAAACTGGTATGAATGTGAAATAAATTGTACCATCATCTAATACAGAAGACTGAAGTAAAGTCATCAAAATTATGTTGCACAGTTTTGTTGCGCCACTGGGAAAAATATAACAAAAATCTTATTTTAAGTATAAATAAAGGCAGAAAAAGGACAAAAATATTAGCAGTAGCATTTGCATTTCCTAATTCATTTATATACCTATAAATAGTGGAGTGGAAATTTCCATCATTTATTAGACACAGCAATGTAGATTATCGTGATCGATTATAATCTAGCTCCTGTCCAATTATCGACAAATTTTTATTGCAACATACTCGTACTTGAGTACTTCAGCATATTTTTAAGAAAAAATTGTTTTTACGTTAGCGCCAATGTAAACAACTGCTTCACGACATGCAAACAATATTGATTACTTGTATTTTATGCGATAGTTTGACATTGTCTATCTACTTAGATAAAAAGTAGAGGATTATTTGCTTCAGACACATGTAATGAAAAAAAGAGAAATGATGTGTTCAGACATTACCAAAAACAATAATAATTTGAAGGCACATTTTTTTGTCATGCTTTGAAACTAACCACTTTTTTGAGCGATTAAGGAACTCAACAATGTAACAGACTCATGTTGCACTAAATATATTGACATAACATTGTTTGTTATCAATATGAATAAACAAATATGTGATAATAAGGTTAAAGAAGTACGTATTTGAATTTCTTGTGATTTGTTTAAATACCAAATGTTCATATATATGAAGACAATAAATAGTATTATGTTCTACAATATGAACGAAAAATATGTTATATCAAAATTCCAGATGTGCGTATTCCAACTTTTTCTGATTTGTTCAATTACAAAACATTCATAAGAAGACACAATAAATACTAATATTTTCTACAATTGACTCTGCAATAACTTATAAGCATTATGTAATACTCGTAGTTATAAGTAAAATTGATTCGATTATTCTCCCTTGATGTTGAGGAATTTAAATCATTTGCTTTAACAGATCAATACGCTCAACAAAGACATCATTCGTATATCAATCGAAAGAAAATTCCTTTGATCAGAAATGGATACAGTAAATATATATATATATATATATATATATATATATATATATGAACTCGTATGGTGCTTCCACAACCAACTAAAAATGAATATCTACACTTGGCCGCACTTACACACATCTGTGCTTATACATCGCACAGCTATTTCCATATCGCCCATAAGAAACAGCGAGCTAGTGAAGGTTGAAAATTGCGCAGGAGATAAGTTATTGCCTATATATGACATACACACCTGCATCCAACGATTCCTTTGAATTTATTATACGGCGTTATTGCTTTGCACAATAAAGCAGAAAACCGGTTTGTGGTGTATATCAAATCTTTCACTTTAACGGCGTTGTAGGTGAGTTTAATTGGAAAATACATTTTAGAAAAAACATCTGAGGCACAACCTCGCAAAAAGTACCCCTACATACAATTGGCTGAAGGGTTTATACTCATTATGGGGGCTGTTTAGAGATTTTCCAGAGACATGAATCGAAAAGTAGAATTTCGACGCTTTCCAGGAAATTTTCCGAAAATGAAATCTATATGTAACGGCTTGATCACGCTCAAATCAAAAATAAATGATGTTGTGATCTGAATAATCTAAAATCTATATATATGTATATGTATACATATATAATAAATAAGTATATATATATATATATATATATATATATATATATATATATAAGATGCGCAACAAAGTTCTGTTTGCAATAGATGGCGCCAGCTGTAAGTGATAGTCGGTTCTGCCATGCCTAAACATCATGAGCCAAGTTTAGGCATATGGTAAACATACGGCCTCGACACAATATTGATTTTCTTTTGACGTCATATTCTTTTGGTTGTGTGAATATGCATGATTTCGTGCCAAATATCCTTATATGTGGAAAGTATTGATTTTCTTCTTTCAATCAAAGAAAACGGCGTCTGAAGCTCATCGAGAGTTTCAAAACTTTTACGGAGATGCTGCTGTGAAACAACATGTCGAGATTGGTTCCGTCGCTTTAAAAACAGTGATTTTGATGTTGACGACCGTTCGAGTGTAGGAAGACGAAAAACCTTTGAGAGCACTGAACTGACAGTATTGCTCGATGGGATCCGTGTCAAACGCAGATAGAGCTTACTTCGGTATTAGGTGTTACCACCAAACCATTTCCAAGCCCTTGCATGCATTGGGAGTGATTCAAAAGCAAAGAACTTGGGTTCCTTATGAGTTGAAGCCAAGGGTCGTTGAGCGTCGTTTGTTCGTCTGTGAGCAACTGCTTTAGCGACAAAAAAATATGGGTTTTCCTTATCGTATTGCAACGGTTGATGAAAAATGAATTCATTACAGTAATCCAAAGAAAAGAAAGTTATGGGGTCTGCCCGGTCATGCTTCTACGTCGCACTGTGTCGCGAGGGTGGCCAAAAATGGTTAACGTCAATGTTAGAATTCGAACGTTTTTTTTTAAATTTTTTTTGTAACACTCTGGTTAGATCATACCTAAAATATCTATTAAAACTTTTTCTAAATTTTAAAGTTACAGTGGTTCAAAGTTAAGGTTTGTGTACAGCATACGAAATTTATGGAAAAGCTCCAAATTTAAGGTTCATTTATAATACTAAAAATTTAATTATTTGAATGTAACGGCTACCGAAATGTATAACAAGGTGTAAGTGGTGCCTTTAGTTATAATTACAACACCGTTTTTGTGTACAAATATTGATCATATGTCAGATCCCGTTAGAAAAAGATAGTAGTGAGACATTGTCATGATTTTTCAGCAACAGCGAACTTTAGTAGAGAATTTAAAAGAAAGTAGAGATAACACCTTTCCAATTTTTTGGTATTTTGTAGCTACAAGTATGTATTTTAATATATTTAAAATTCCGCTGCTCGATTTTGCACGAATTTCTTTTATGATTGTTTTTCAGCGTCAACTTCATTGCGGATTCGCACTATTTTTCAATTGTGGCTAGAGATAAAGCAAAACAGACCGTGCGATGTTATGCATCATGTTAAAGATTTTGTCGAAAAGCATTTTAAACGAGTATTATTAGAAAGTGAACAACAGAAAATAAAGCTTACCCTATTAAAATTCTCTAACAATTGGTCTAAATATCATCGCATTAGAGACAGATTTGAAACTGAGTTGAGTGACTGGCTAAATAGCGAACTATTTTGTGAAATCATTTGTAATGTAAGTATCCGTGTAAAGTTTTGGTATTGCAAGAAAACTGAATTATTTTATACTATATTAGGAAGCAAGTACAAGTCGTATAGGCCGACCGAATGTTTCTTATGAGGAGGGTTCAATGCGAACAAAAAGGAGGCGAGTGGAGGAACTTGTCGCTTCTACTTCATCTGAAGCTCTTAAAAAAGTCGCAGAAAGGTTAACAGGTTCAAATACTAATGAAAAAATTTCTGTTGAAAGTGCTCTAGCATTATACATTGATATGGATTTATCTATGAGGCAGTACAATATGATGAGGAAAGTAGTAAATTCTATTCACAAAGGTTGCTTTCCATCATACTATATGATTGCAGATGCTAAAAAAAAGATTTTGCCTGATGACATTTAATTAACAGAATCTTCTGCAGAGGTACCCTTACAGAAGATTTTGGATAAAACCGTAAAAAGCATTTTAGATGTTAATGATATTGATACCAACAATGATGTAGTCTTATAGTTGGTAAGGTTAAGACGGGGTATGGCACAACGAATGATGGCAATACTGCAAGGCGCTTCTTTTCCAATGTCGAACTTTCAGCTCAGATTACTAATGTAGATGTAAGGTTAATAAAATATTTTTCAATTATTTTAAGAACACTTTCAAGTGGTCATTATATACATGCATCAAATTTTGGAAAGCTTTTAAAAGATACAGCACTTTTATATTTCAAATTATATCCTTGGTATTATATGTCTTCAACTGTGCATAAAATTCTAGTTCATGGTATAGATTTTATTAAATATTCCACTATTCCCATTGAAATGTTATCAGAAGAAGCAATAGAGACAAGTCATAAAATTGTAAGAAATGCAAGATTGAAACATACGAGAAAAATAAGTAGGATTGCCTCCATGGGAGACCTAATAAATTATCTTATTCTGCAGTCAGAGCCATCAATTTCGATGCATAGTCAGAAAATACTTTTAAGGAAAAGTTATATAAATGATCTGAAAGAGTGTTTAGTTACAAAAGAAAGGTTTCAGAGCATAAAAACAGCGAATCTGGTAGAATCTGAAAGTGATGACAGTGATAGTTGTTAATATATTTTGATTGCCTGTAATACCTACTATATACATATATATTTTATGTATGTATGTATATTGAATATGTTATGTTAAATAAATAAAATTCATGTTTTTAAATTTCTTTCCACTGAATTAATAATTTTTGTAAAATTTTGCTCTTAATTTTTTAATTTATGTTATTTGTATGGGAGGGGGGCTTTTACGATTTTTTTTTAAACTGGCAATATGCTGCAATATAACTAAATATATTTACATGCAAAATTTCAATCTTATCGGATCGGAACAGATAAAAATAGGAAACTTATTGAAAAAGTTAAAAAAATGTGAAAGAGGTATTGACAATTTTCGTGGACAAATTGCATCTTTTTCGTATCAAGGATATAAGAGTGGTGGGCGTGTCCTTTGAGATAATTTCATAAAATTTATCAAAGTTATCCGGAATATATCAAAGACCAATCGAGCCAAGTTTTGTTCAATTCCAGAAACCACTTTGGAAAAAATAAGGTTTTTTTCATTACAGGATATATGGAAGGTGGGCATGTCCTTGGACCGATTTTCTCTAAACTTGTTTTTTTTTTCTTTCCTACTTATAAAAGCAATGTGTACTAATTTTCATTCTTTTCTGAAAACTCCTATTTTTGGCCACCGTTTATATGAAAACACGACACTGTGCGTCGTCGCCTCGCTCGAACATTCTCGCTGCGAAGGTTATGCTCTGCATTTAGTGGGACCAGGTCGGTGTTATTTATTACGAGCTGTTAAAACCAAGCGAAAGCATTACTATTTAACCGAGAGAGAGACACGAGAAAGTGTTTCTTCAGCATGGCAATGCTCGGCCTCACGTGGCCAAGCCCGTTAAAATCTATCTAGAAACGCTGAAATGGGAAATCTTGCTCCATCCGCCATATTCTCCAGATATTGCCCCATTCAGTTATCCCTTTTTTCGTTAGAGGGCACAGGGTCTGGCTAACCAACAGTTCCACTCATATGACGACATCAAGGAATGGCTATATATATATATATATATATATATATATATATATATATATATATATTATATCTTCATCCGATTTCCCCGCTCCTTCGTAGATGTGTGAGGGGTGTGATAAATTGCTGCGCTCTTATCAAAATTACTCGGAATGGAAATGTAATGAAAGAAGCGAATGAAGACTGAATTTGACCGAATTCAGTATATCTGTTTGAAGGATATGAAGCTGGGAATATGTGGCTTAATTCGATCATTTGTTCGGGAGAAACCAAACGAGGCCTGGTTATGCGATCAATTTTTGTAGAAAATTTTTTGTAGAAAATTCCAATTCGACACGGAGGACGAAAAAGTAGGCTACTGCAAACGACTAATTACAAATTACAAAGCAAAGATTGAATTTCGGAAATTCGTCCAATTTATATAGAAGCTACCAGAAGAAGTTGGAGTTCATTCTGTGAACCTATTTTGGCAAGGGGCTCAGCACGTACCAAATTTGACCAATTTTAGTGCGACTAAATAAAAGTTATGCACATAGAACCGAAAGGGGCGTGGTTAATCGGTTGCTTTTTCAAATTCTGTCAAATATAACTAATCAATACAATGGGCAAAATTTAAATTACTGCAGATTTCGAGGAAAAATTTGTGATGATGGTACCAGAAAGAATGAAGCGATATGACTGATTACGATCTGGCAAAATACAGGATGACCCAATAGAACGTGCATATTTAAAAAATAGATTAAAAATAAATACAAAAAGGAATGGTTAAAATAAATCTAAGGCATTGTAGAGTAACAAATGGAGTTTGTTTTTTAAAAATAACATCATCTAAATGGTAACCCTCTCTACGACGGCACTCCTCTAACCGCAAACGAAAATTATTGAAAACTTTCTTCAGTAATACTGGTGCAATGACTGCCATTTCACCACGGATATTCTCCTTGAGCTGAACGATGTTTCTTGGATTATTACTGTAGACTTTGTGTTTGAGGTATCCCTACAAAGAAAAGTCAAGAGGCATTAAGTCTGGACTACGTGGGGGCCATGGGATATCACCTCTTTTCGAAATCAGTCTGCCAGGGAACATCTGCTTCACCACCGCCATGGAGTCATTTGATTTGTGACAGGTAGCTCCATCTTGTTGGAACCAAGTTCTGGAATTCACTATTCTTGAACTTTCAATTTCTGGAGCCAAAAATCCGTCCAAAATCTCAACATAGTGTTCCGTATTAACCGCTACGTTTTGGCCCCGCGCATTTTCGAAGAAAAAAGGACCAATTATTCCTCTGCCAGAGATTGCTGCCCATACTGTCACTTTACTATGCAATGATTTCTGGTGTTTGATTTTGGGATTTTCACTGTTCCAGTAACGACAATTTTGACGGTTTACGAACCCATTTATAAGGAAATGAGCCTCGGATATTGTCAAAATTGGAAAATCGATTAAGCATTTCATTAGCAAATGCGAGCCTTGCTATGAAGTCAGACTCTTTCAATTCTTGTGTTAATTGCAGCTTATATGGATGCAGTTTAAGATCCAATGTTAAAATTCGTTGCAAACTTCGTCGCGATAATTGTAAGACAGACGATATCTTGCGAGTCGACATTTGTGGATTTCCTCGTACTGACTCCATAACTCTCTCAACATTGTCTTCGGTCCTAGATGTTCTTGGGCGACCATTTGCTTGTGTTTTAAATATTGAACCGGTCTCTTCAAAATGCTTTACCCATATTTTAATTAAATTAGCATCGCCGTAGTCCATATTCATCACAATATAGTCGCCTAGTAGCAATATATGAACGAGAGTTCTCGTAAAATACGCGACTCTTCCCGTCGAAGTGATTCATAGCGACTTAAACTCCATGAGCCCGCCAATCCAACGATATAGAATGGCTTTATTTGAACATTATTTGTATTTTGTTGGTTCAGTTTCACGAACAAAGAGTCCACCAGTATTCTCCCAGCTTACTTTCGTGAGAAAATCATTGATAATTTTTTTTCACGTTTCATTAAATCTTGGTGAGCACGCTCCCCTTGTTCGTCGCTCACCGCACCTAGGTTTTGTGGGAAAAAATCTAAATGGGAATGAAGAAAATGCAATTTTAATGACATTCATGCACCTAATTCGTGATAACTTTTCAATAATTCAGCAACAATTTGTCTGTAGTTTTCAAGTTTCTGACAGCAAAACCAAAATAATGTAAATATGCATATTTTAATGATTCTGACCTTGCATATCCTTTTTCAATCAAATATTCACCACACACAAAGCAAACATAGCTTGAATCAGTAACACACGATCTCCCTGACACGCTTAAAAACTACTAATATGAAGATTTGGAATGAATGTGGCCTTCTGTCAAATTAATAATTGTGAAATTGTAGTGTCAGTATTGACCGTTCTACAGTATTGCCAGCCTGCGATAAAAAATGAACAAGACGTGATAGCTCAATTTTTATTTTCGAATTCAGCGCACCGAGACTAGTTAAAAATATGCTTTGTTTATGCAGTCAATTTTTTTCCTGTATTTTAATCGCCCAGTGAGAAATCATTACCCATATTAGATCTAGATTGGACGAAGTTCCCTTTGACACAAATAACAGTTTTGAACAGCTATATTTAGTAAACTATTAGATGTATACAAAAGAGATTTAGTACATATAAAACGAAATGTATTCCAAAAAAGTGGTTGATATTCCGCTCCTTTTTAAAATTCGCTTATGATGTTTAAAGTTACAAATCGATCATGAAAAGATTTCACTTGTAAAAATTAATTCAGCCAACTAAAGTAACTGACAGCTGGTCATAAAGATATACATATATGTACTTATATTAGGTAAAGGGAAGTGGCACCGGCTTTATGCATAAACATTTTTAAGGACATATGTCGTATGCAAATGACATGTAGTATATGTGCTACTGGTATAGAGTGTGTTACCAAAAAAAAAAAAAAAAAAAAAAATGGGTGGTTAATCCATTTGGATGGTTAAGTTACTGATGCCATAAAAATGCAATGTGCTGCCATCAATAGCGAAATTATTCTAAAGTATCAGTTAGGTTAGGATTGGGAAATGGGGGGTGACAGCGCTCACACAAGCTATTGATTTACACAGCCATATCTCACAAACTGTTAAAGATTTGAACGCGGGAATGCTATCGATATAGAAAACAACATGTCTTGGAAACAGTGGACGGTACCAGACTCTTTTTGGCGGTTAAACTGATTATAATCAAAATTTACTGTCAATTACAAAACCGTCATATGCTTTGCTATGGTAGGTTATGTTTGGAAAAAAAGACCGTGGCTCCATCCATACTGCACAAAGATTTAAACGGTCATGTCTTTTAAATTATTAAAGATAAGTATATGAAATTTGTTGCATATTGGCACAAAAAATTAGCCTTAGGAAGGATTTACACGTTGGGATGAGATTCATAAAATTATAATAAAACTACGTTATCAACCGAACTAGATTATATCAGGAAAAGATTGGGCGTAAAGTCGATTTATTGACAGTTCAATCCAGGTTATATTTTATGTAGGGAGTTGGGTATTATGCAATTGTAGAAGTCGTTTTCATCTTACTCTAATGGTAACGTTGCAACACACGCTGGGTCAGCTAGTAAGCGATATATTAAAAATTGCAAAACATTCCAACCCACACACAGAATAAAATCGATTAGCAGTAAATTTGGTAAATGCTCTGATGATTCTGATGAAAGCTTATTTAGGTCACAATTCCACTTGTTTACTATGCTACAGTGGTCAGCTCCGCTCAGATTACTGTGTTTGGCGAAAACTACTTTTGAGTGGAATATTAGATCCCAATTCGTTGGTGCCATATTAAAAGACAGAAGTTAGTTACTACTAACCCTTTATCCCTGACGTGAATGTTCACTGCAATTGATTTGCCGTGATAGGTAATTTAATTTATCTTTGCTCCTTCTCTATTAGAACTAATGATGTTAGTGTGGAAATTACAAGAAGAGTATTGTTTGGAAATGGATTATATCAGCAAACTATTCAATTTCGAAACCCTCTCTAGGAATAAATATTTAACTACACCACATAATAGTCTTTCTGTAAGACGCAGAAGTGTGAGTTGCATCACATTATGGTGAACTTCCTTGGGAGCATTTGAGAGAAAAATTATTTTCAAAATATATGGACATACTAACGAAGAGTCACGGCGTCATAAGAAACATGAACTGTAACCAACATCGACACGGCACAGTGCTACAAAATACAGCGAATTCTCTAGCTGGGTCATGTTGATCAGGTGATACACTAAACCAAAGTGATACACTAAACAAATTGTGGAACGCGAAAGAGAGTGGCTAAAATCGTTTGCCAGGGCCAGTTATTTCGAACGCTTTCGAATCTTGGTGCGTCCAATTGGAGGAGAATCGCAGAGGACTAAACAAAACATTTACTTTGTAGCGACTAGAGACTAAGGTTAACACACTTGATTTAAGTAATTGCAGCATGCTAGTAATCGTCGCTCCTTTGCTTTTGACCATATTACGAGGTGTGTTAAAAAAATAGGGCGAATTTTCAAATTTCGCAGGCTACGTACATTTGACTTTCGAATATTATTTTTTTTATGTTAGTACACTCGTCTCGAAGATATGATGACGGCTTTATCCATATAGCATGTTTAATTTGTTTGTGACAGGCATAATTAACACAAGTGTTTTGCGTGTTCGGCGATTCGGTTTTTATCTCCTTAATCGTCGCCAAACGCCGTCCTTTCATGGATCTCTTCAATCTCGCAGGGGGCTTAATCTTGTTGTTTTTGGGCAAATAATCTCTGACAAGCAAAGATAAGTGAGCAGGTGCATTATCATGATGCAAAGGCCATGAATTTTTTCACACAATTCCGGGCGTTTCGTTTGTATTGCTTCACGCAAACGGCGCATAACTTCAAGGTAATGCTCCTTATTTACCTTATTTAAAAACTCCTGGTGCACTACGCCATGGTAATCGAAGAAAACAGTGAGCAAAACCATGACATTTGATCGAGCGTGCTGGCGTGCTTTTTTTGGTCTTGGCTTTCCAGGACTCTCATTGGGACGATTAGGCTTTGGTTTCGATGCCATAACCATATACACATAAATCGTCACCAGTTATGACCTTTTAAGCTAATTTAGATCATCGTTGATATCATTCAACAATTCCTGAGCGCTGACCATGCGACGTTGTTTTGGTCAAAATTCAGGAATTTTGGAACAAACTTCGCTGCCACACGATCATGTTCAAAATTTCTAAAATGATTGCATGGCATGAGCTAACCGATATGCCGGCATCCTCAGCAACTTCCCTAATTGTGATTGGACGATTCTCCATAACAATTTTCTTCACTTTCTCAATATTTTCATCGGTTGTTGATGTGCAAGTGCGTCCAGAGCGAATGTCACCATTCACAATTTCTCAACCTTCTGTGTAAAGCTTGTACCACTTGTAAACATTTTTTGACTCAGAGTACTCTCACCGTATGCCACTGTCAACATTTCAAGTGTTTTTGAGCACTTAATTCCGTTTTTTACACAAAAGTCGATACAACTTCTTTGATCCACTTTTTTGATAGCAAGAAATTGCCGAACACGCAAAATATTTGTCTTGTTTATGCTAAACATGCTATAGGTATATGGTAAAAACCGTCAACATATCTTCGGGACGAGTGTACCAACAAAAAATAAATAATAATCGAAAGTCGAATGTACGAGTACGTAGCCCGCGAAATGCGCCTTATTTTTTTGAACACACCTCGTATATTACACAATAGTAATAATTTAATAATAAAAAAGTTGTTATCAAGCTCACTCATATTATTCTAAAATTGTAAAACTCGTGATGGCGTTGTGAGTATTTTGAACATTTTCATACATTCACTCTAAGAATGAAGGCGTATATCAATTAACATAACATATTAAAGTATCAAGTATCTCTTGATCAAGTCTGGGCGACGTCTGGCTGGCCGGTAAACACGATAACTGCCGTAAACCTTTATGAAACTTTGCGCAGTGTAACATCTTGCCAGATCGTACCGAAAATTTTAAATAGGTTTTATATGTTGGGTTATATATTTTTCGGTTTCAACAGTGCTTTTAAGGGGTAAAACCAGAAAGAAAGTGGAAAAAATGGGGCAGCTTCCAAGGGCAAACAGCTGATGCTAGAATTATCAAAATTAACATTAATATTACAATCCCGATGTAGGAGTGTTATGAAGGTGTATTTTCCGAGAGAGTAAACAGAAAAAATGGCTACATCCTCTAGATTAAAGTTTTGCCGTGACAATAATGTGAACTGTGATGTCCAAAGTTTGAACTAAATCGTGAATAAGTGCCAAGAAGGCTGCCTCTGGCAGAGCTAAATACGTTTCAGAGCATTTCATTTGCATTTAAAATGTACAATCAGTCGCACGACTTAGCCGGCACTTGTTAATTTTACAACATTTTGATTACGTGAAGTAAATTTCGTTAACCTGATAAAAACTTCTATAGCTGTGTCTTTGAAGACATATTTCTATAAGTGTCCGTAAGAAAAAATTTTCAATAAAGTCACCTTTCCATAGGAATAGCGTATGTAGCGATAACTTTCCTATAGGAAAAGTGTCTACGGAGAAAAAGTTCCTATAATAAAAGTTCCTATGTCACCATAGACATATTAATTGACCATGGAGGTGCTTGTCCACAGTTAACGTGTATACGACGCTTCTGTATGAAAGAAGTGTGTAAGTGGGCGATTTCCTTTACGAAAACTACTAATAGTCACATATGCGAAATGAGTATGGGCTCACTTTTTTGTAGGAAGAGCGACCATGGACAAACTTTCCTTTTAAAAAAAGTTATTGTGAACACTTTTCGATAGAAAAGGTGATTATAAATACGTTTATCGGCAGGAAACGAATCTGAGTGTAGACTTTTCGTTACAAAAGTGACTAAATGTAACCTTTTCTGATCCCATAGTCGTTTTTCGATAGAGAAATACAAATACAAATTTCTGTAGAAAAAGACTTTTCTGAAGAAATGAGTCATACCAATCTTTCTGTAGGGTATGCTGAATACCCTTAATTAATCTAATATAATTGTGTCCAAAATCAATATTTTCAATATGTTCCTACTGAAACTTCCCAAACAAAATTTTAGATATAACAAAAATAAGTTTTATACGACTAAAGTGAGATTGTTAAAATAGTTCAAGTGCAGTTTGCCAGGCAATGGTATCCTGTTATATTTAGGTTTTACTGCCTTTTTTAGGCAGTAAAATACTTCTGTTATATAGTGTCCAAGAACCAATCAAAATCTATAATTTAGTTTCCATATTAACTGGTGAATTGCAGAAAAATCGCATATAGCTCATAAATTGGGATTGGTATTTTTGATCCATCTGAAATTTTGGTAGTCTCTTAATATTGCGTGTAATAGTTAAAGGTTTTTCAATTTTAGTGACCAAAAATTATAAGTACTTTGTAGGAAAGTGGATACTATAATGAAAACAGACGATTTAAAAATCGGTGTAGTAAAAACATAGTTATAACTCGCTAACTTGTGAATATTGTGTTTTTTTCGTGATATATATTTTTTGTCGATTTTTTTCTACTTTGTGACTCTTTCTAAATTTACGAAACGATATCATTTGTGCGCTTGGAAAATCACCTTGCACAGTATTTAGCCGTGTTTCAGTTTCAGCAATATTTCTTATTTCTTCTCAGCTATTTTTTGAAAACTTGGAAGATATTATTTAGTATTACTGTTCGGAGGATATTGCTTGATGTAAGTCTCCATGAGGCCAAAAATTTTTATATCTTTTTTAACGAACGCTCCATGTCCAAGTTAAAGCATTTTTATACTATTATATATATTTATATATTTATAAACGGTCATGGTTTTTTCTATATTTTGCCCAGAAAATGAACCTCTTTGATATGTACTGGAAAACGTATTACTTTCTTAAGAAAATCGTGTAAATTATCGTCCACGGAAAGGGCAAAAATGCTAAACTTTTTGACTACAAATAAATCATGCGCGAGAATTTAACCCTCCTTTCATACGTTTTTTTTTTTTTTTGCGCGTAATTGCTAAAAATTTAAATTTTCAAATCACTTTTTTAACTCGAAAATTATTTTTTTCATTATTCCTTATTATTATTAAAGTGGTGCACCGTGACCATTCAACATTTTTATTCAGTAAGGACACCAGTACAAGGGTAATTATGTAGAAAAGTTGTATCAAATGTTTTCCTTTAAATTGGGTTTGTAAAAAATTTCATGTAAAAGTAGTATGTAAATATTGTGTTGCTGTATAGTAAATTCATCCACCAAATTATCAGAAATTTATTACGTTACCCGCTAATAAAATCCAAACAGCTTGCGCCTAAAAATTTGTTATTTGCTTTGTCATATTAAGCACAACGACGAATAAATCACTTTTATTCCGCCATCTGAAAATTCAACATATGTCGACATAATTTCAGTCACATAACTGGAATCTGTGATCAACAGGTGTTGATAGTCCAGCAGTTTACACATCAACGTTTATCATTAGCCCATGTAAACCAAATCTGGTCACCTCTCCCACACGATGCAATGTAGAGGAGATTCGTTCGCATCGATTGAAGCAGATAGTAGTGGTTCCATTCAAAAAAACTTGACTGGCGAAAACAGCACTACAGTGACCAAATCAGGTTTTCAATTAGAACTTTAAAGGTTCTGGTGCACACATGCGAACTTGTAGTCGTGAATGAGACTACGTTTGAATTCATCCATCTGTAGGCACGAAATAAGATACTTTGTCCGTAGTCAGATAACTACAAACAAGAAAGTCTTAGCTACTTCTTACTACGCTTAACTGAAGTTGGTGAGAAGATTCCCGTACTTTTATGAATGAATTAGTGGACGGACGTAAAGTTGATGGTGTCTTGTGGCTGTGTATGGCGGTGATGTTGTGAATGGGAAATTGTAGTTGTAGTGTGGCTTAAAACGGGTTTCAGCCTTCCCCTTTCCTTAGCCGAAGCTCACAAACGTGTGCCATGTGTCATGTCTGTAATATTGTAGCAACACTTGTAGCCATTAGATTGAATATAACGCAAAATATCCATACGTACATGCATTTATGTAATATTTATTGTGATTAATTTATTCACAAAGAGGACAGGGCGTGGGTTGTAACCAGTAACATGTGCAACGCCAAGACTCCCTTTCCTTCTTTGCGGTCTCCGGTCTCCGGCATGTGTAAACCAGCCAAGCAACTAACAATCGATAATGATTTAGTGCGTTGATGTTAGGCATTAATTCGGACCAAACGCATATACATTCAGTGTCACTGTGAGATCTGATAATCATAGAGACGCTCATAATTTATGCTTGCAATGTGCAACAGAAATAACATGCAATACTCAGTTTCAAATCCGAAAATTATGGTGGCCCTTTGTGGCTCAGCATTTTGTTGCATGTCCACAATGACAGCTTACGAGCGCACTTGTGATTATGCGCAACTTTATGAAATGTTTGTGTGTCAGTTTCTCTCCCTTAGCTTAATAATAACAGTTTGTCTGAGAAGACAGAACGTCATTAATGTACTAATGATAGCATTCGGACAGAACCAATGATCATCGTGTACTTGGAACCCTTCTCATTACTTGTTTTTGGGTTATTCCCACCACAACTGGCAATTAGTCGCATGCACAATTCGGTCTGTGGCAAGACGGTAAATAGGTGAGAAAGTTTGTTTTGTTTTTGAACGCCGGGAAATCCATGTATTGTGTTATTTGTATTGTATTTCACCCATCATCCAATTTCCATCTTCTTAAGAACAATTGCCTTCCATTTAGAGACCGTAACGCAAAAGTTAAGTTGCAACATGCAACACAGGTGCACATAAATACGTATACGGCGCACACATACGAATAAAAGTATGTTTACATATGTGCAGGTTTTGCACAAAGTTCTCACTAGTTATTCCCAAAAACAATGACCTAAGCCCGAGGTATGGCACCTTGTCTGAAAAGGGGGGCTTGAATTTAAGGGTACGGGTATACAGTATGTCAAGAATGAGTTTACACATTGGAAGTATTTAATTTTTTTTAACTTACTACGCAAAAAAAATTTACGTTTATTTCTTTACAATAATTTTTTTGATCAATTATTCTTCTATACAATATTTAGAAAGGTATCAATCAAAAAGAGTGCAAGTCCAATGCACAGAGAACACAAATTCAAACAAAAATTAGTATTTCTCAATTTTGTTAGTGTCAAGAATCTCTTTACACAAGTTGTTTTTTTTTTATTCACTTTTGCACTAATTTATCGATTAACGGTAATTTTACCGTTGTCTATGATCTGCATTGATCTTTTCTATGATTTTGTTTTTTAGGTGGTGAAAATTGTTGTTGTGCGCGCATATAGTATTGTGTTTTGAATATGCCAGACAAGAGGATATCGTTTGAAGTAGTTCAACTGATTTATTATAATCGTCAGGTAGGGAAAAGTGCGCAGGAGCTGGCGGAAATGTTTTCAGTAACAAGGAAAATGATTTACAACATTCTGAATCGAGCTGAATACGAGATAGATTGGAACCAAAGCGTGGAGGTGACTCTTAATACAAGATAGCTGATCGTACAGAGCGCTTAATGATCAGAAAACTTGATCAAAACCCTCAGATTTCGACAAGAACACTTGCGAGAAAGCTTAAGGAAGAGTGTGGTGTGGTTCGGCAGGCCATAATTATATACAAATACTCAACAAGAGTAGCGCGTAGAAAACCATTCCTTTCTACAGCTAAATGATGTTGTATTACAACGATGGACCCAGTAAACTGTGGCGCAAGGCTTTAACAGCTTTAGAGAAACGGAACATCATTGCAGCTTTAAAGTTTGAAGAATGTCTGTTATAATTTGGGTCTACATCTCAAGTAAAGCAGTGGGAGACTTAGCCTTTATCCTCCATTTGATAAACAGTGAGAGAAAATTTGGGTTTATCAGGGATAGTAAATCGAAATTCAACATTTATCAGGACAACAACCCTAAGCATAAGGAGCATACAGTGCGAATGTGGCTTCTGCACAACTGCGGAAAAGTTATAGATACGCCGCTCAAAGTCCCGACTTAAATCCCATCGAAAATTTTTGTAGTCCTGTTAAAGAAAAATCTTGCTAAACGACTACCAAAACACAGAACCGCATTTAAAACCGCAATACTGGAAGAGTGGCAGAGGGTAACAGCAACTATGATATGCAAAAATTGATTCATTTTGTGAAAAAACGCCTACAATGCGTGGTAGATGCAAATGGTGGTCATACCAAATATTAAAGTTAGAAAATATTATAGTTATTTATTACTTTATTTAACTTAAAAAACACATCTTCTTATTTGTAAAAAGGGTTTCTTGATACTAAAAAAAATGGAATAATATTTATTTTTGTTCAACTTTCTGTTTTAATTGCAACTTAGCTTACCGCTTTTTTTCTATCAAACCTTTGTAAATACTATATATATGTATAATTACAACAAATAAAAAAATATAAATGATATTAAAATGAAAAGTAATATTTTGTTGCTAATAAAAATGCAAATCTTAATTCATTTTCAATGTGTAAACTCATTCTTCACACACTGTACCTAGACAAAAATTGAGGATGACACTAGAAATATAGTGCTGTCACCACTAGTCCAAAGACTAAGGTCAAAGTTTAATTTATGTCAATAAGTCAACGGTTAAAAACATTGATAAGATAAAATGCAAGCTATTCAATTTTGTTTAATTAAAGATTGCAAGGGAGACTTTCCCACCACTATAGGTATTGTGTGATATATGAATACATAGCCAAGCAAAATTTGACGGAATAAAAGGGACACTGCGATCACAACGCAGATGAAAGTTGAGTTGTTCAATTTTATTAGTTCGCAAAAAATAGCATCTCTCTCTACATTGCCTTAAGTTAAATTTTGACAAATGCCATTCATCAGTTCTTTGTAGCCAAATTTCACCGGAATTCATCGGGTTGCCCCCTAATTCTCTCCTGTATGTAATTAAAATGAACAATCTTTGTACACTTCGCAAAACAAAAAAAGGGAAGAAGAAGGAAAATTTAGTCGTATAGAGCCTGCCATAGCAGGCATGGTTACCTGATCTAAAGTCACGAAATCAAGACTGTAGATTCCCCTGACAAGCTACAAGAAACAATTTCCGGAAAATTTCTGTTTTAGGTTAAAATGTAGAATAAAGTACTCAAAAATAGGATTATTTCATAAAAAAGTGGCTAAAGTTGAAACCATCAATGGGCCGTTGTCACACAATGTCAGTAGATATTGTGAAAATTGTTTTTTTTTAGGATATGAATGAGGGGAAAAAGATGCATTAATTGCATAACCACTTCCCAGAATCTGAAATCATAAAATTGAAAGTATATTTTCTACTATGTAACTTCATGAAAATACAATATTTTTAATTCCAACAGGGAAGGGAAAGGGGACAAAAATTCAACCAGACTAGATCAGAAGGAGGACTTTGGAAAGAACAACCTTTAGGTTTACATTCCTCTTGTGCCCTTTCCATACTTTAATATAAAGCTATAGGCGAGAGGGAACATAAATGATGTCATCGTCTAGACAAAAATGCCGACTTGGCATTAAGCTGTTGTCCGAAATTATAATTATAAGCAGCTCAACAAGGCGTGGTAGATTCTACCTAATTGACCTCAGAATCGTGAAAATTATCAATGAGACTCCATTGGCATATGCACTTGCAGAGGAATTCAACTTCTTATTTAATTTTTACTTAAAATACAAAGTTGCGGGCACTTATTTTATAATATATATGTATATAACTTTTTGCTTTACTGATTGAATGTCCGATTGACTGGAAGACTAAAGGTAGAATCACGAAAATTTTAAAATAGTACATGACTATTATGAAGAAGCTATGTGATAAGAAGTCATTTATCGAAATACTTACTTTACAGAACCAAAATAGGCTAAAAGGACACAAATCTGGTACAAACTTCCAACTCATACGGTTATAGCTCAAATCATGGAAATTGATGTTCCTATCCCCCTTCTAGGAGTGAAAACGGTACAAAAAGAGTCAAATCCAGTATTATCGAAAGGATTATATGGCTAAATTTAGAATTATGAGAACTTGCGTCCATATTACTATTCCACAAACATAATCATATCATGGGAGACACCAGAAAGGATGGACTCATATAACCCATTTGCAATACCTGGCTACGATTGGGTAAAATTTTAACATGTGCCAAGTTCTACAAAGATGCATAGAAATTTACACCAGTCATGGCGTCTGTCAACCACCCAATCAGACAGACGCATATTGCTAATCGATTTTAAAAGTCTTGAAACACATTTGATCAAATTATAGTTGGTACTTTATACATTTCCTTCTGGCTGTTACATTTTTGCCGTATCAAATGATATAAGCCTTTATTCTCTCTAGGACAAAATAGTCCTAGTAGAGTTAATTGCGATTTTTTTTTT
>JAHXMU010000659.1:747650-789619 GCA_019455685.1 Philornis downsi
TATATATATATATATATACTTTACTTAATTACAAAAGGATGTGACAACTTTTTTTCACAAAAAATTTCGAAAAATCGACTTCTATAATTTTTGAGGTTAATATCGAATAACGTGGAAACTTTCTATTACTACAAAAAAGTTTTAAAAAAAATTGGGCAAAACTTTGTTTTCGCTTTTAGCAAAGGAGTGAACTCAGGTAGGTAAGAATATACAAATTTTTGTTTTAAAAGTCTAATAACTAAAATTTATTTATTTGTATCGTTTTAAAATTTTCAAATTCTATTTTGAAGCGTTATATTGCAGCCCCCTGTAGAAGTATTGGGTTCAAATTTAAGACTTAAACTCAATTACATCTGCTATAGAAGTACAAAATTTCATAAATTTTTCCCCTTTTCTGAAACCAAATATAAGCTATTATTTTTTCCAAGGCGATGCAAGCATATTATGAGCATTTTAAGGCAGTAAGTCCAGCAGTTTAGACGCCAATTCGGAATAATAATGCATTGCCCAGTAGCGATGAAGTATGATAAAAAAAATTTGTGCAACTGCAAAATAGCATTACTACCCATTTTCCTTTTTAAAATAAAACAGATCGCAATGATTAACCAATTCCAATAGAAGTTGGCAAAATTAGTTTGTTCGGGCTAAGGATAAGACCATGACGTAGCCCACACATAAATGTACACCGAACCCTATTGAAAACGTACCGTCTCGGGTTATGTTTTTATGAATACACCCTATTCGAAAGGATTAACTAGGCTTAGTTGTAGAACCTCTAAAAGCGACGTTACTATGTAAATATAATGCAGTCAGCAACGAATATTATTCAAATACTCCATTCATCCATTTCAAGTGGATCTGCATATTTTAGATTCATTATATTACGGAATTGGTTTGTATTTGCCTAATATGATTTGCTTGGATCGTATGATGACGTATGATGTAGTAATGTCACTAACAAATGATATGGCATAAAAGTCAAAACATATGCGATATTTCAAACAAATGGGAAACTAATTTAAGAGCGGTCTTGGCTGGATATGTTATGACTCTAGTCGAACTGCGCCTCTGTCTAACTTTGAATTTATCCACTTGTTTACACTGTTGTTCTATGCTTGGATATTCGTAGTTAAACCTCTGAATCCTCCACCTCCGTCAAGCTACCCAATTAAAGTACATTTTATAATTATGGCTAATCAGAACAAAATCCCGGAGATAAGGCTATTATTTGGATTAATTTTAAACAAAATCATTGTCAAATTTGCAAATATCGCAGTGAACTCCTGAGTCGATTAAACATTGATCGACCGCATGTTTTCGGTACGTTATCGGAAATCCTACTGCAAACTTACAAACACCAGTTATACTAAGTTAAGCCCACGTTTTTTAACTGTTGGAGAGCTTACGTTTGGAGACTTAGCACTCCAAGTGTAACCCGGGCCGGATAGCGGTAGTCCAAATTACAAACTCTCGTGTTTGACAACATTTTTATTGTGCAGCTAAAACTCGTTTCTAATCCAATTACAATATCATTGAATGGTATTACCATTTTTTGCATTTTTATTATTTGAAACGATTTTAATAAAATTACAATAGTAAGAAATTTGTCCATGTGTGTCGCTTGCACCTGGACAAATTTTTGCCAACTACTTTTCAGCGATTGAGAAGGCTGCCGTAGCACCTAAGTCTTTGTTGAAGATGGTAACAGTCATGTTTACTGCAAAGGTCCTGTCACCACTTACATATCCATGCTTGATGTAAAATAACTGGTTAAGGTTTTTGCTCATTGTTTGTTTCAGTCAGTGTCATCCAACAAAAACATTTTCCTTAAGCAATCTTTAATCTTTAAGGTGATATGTGCTGATCAATATTTTCAATATTTCTCCTAGATTCGGGTAGTATAAATATCGGTTCAGTTGTAGATTTACAAGGCTTAAAGCTGCGCTTATTAAGCCCACTTTGGTCACATAAATTAGATAGAAATTTTTCTTAAAACAAGTCTGACGGCAGTTATAAGTAATGTAATGTAATGTCCATACTTGGTATGGACACCGTACGCAATACTTTGAGACTCCAATCATTGGGCAGGCATTCCACAATTTATGAAATTGTAATATTTGGTTCAACTTTAGGGAACTTGTAATAAATAGACAATTCACCCCAAGCCTTCTAGTACTCCGCTATTCAATTAAAGCTAAATCCTGAAGTATTCTATTCAATATAATTAAAAGATTTGCCCAATTAATTGAAGGTTTTTTGTTCTTGTTAAAAATATTTACGGTCGTACTCAAAAACAAAGTATAGTTTCTTTAAAACACACAAGAACACTAAAAAACATTTAATAGAAAACAGTATTCATAAACGTTTGATATCAATGTTGTAATTAATGTGTGCTTTATGTCTTTTGGTGGCAAAACCTGCCTGGTTTTTGGCAGCTCTGGTGTATAAAATGAGTTGATACTTTAAAAACGACATGGTACAAAAAGCAGATAGATAACAACAAGGAAGAACTTAATAAATAATGTACTTTTATATCATAGCGTTGAATCTAATCTAATACCGATTACATTTGTGACAGTCTTTTTTTCTTTTGATTTGTCGCACATAATTAATATGTTGCGATTATTTACAAAGGATTTTTGAAGTTATTTTTAAGTTTAAACACACATTTTTGAATTGAAAGTGTCTATAAAGGCACTACATGAAGACATTATTGCATATGTGACGACATGATGACACGTTATTGGAGGACCAAAGGACCAAGAGGATCCTTTTGGATCCTACGCAATGTTCATACTTTGGAGCCTTGTTGGGTCTAATGAAACCCCATACTGAGATGGCATAAGTCCAAAAGAAAAAAGTATAATTGAATTCGAAACACGAATAATGCTGGTTAGATAATATTGCACGGATTGAAGTTTGTAAAGACCGATTTGTCATTGATTCAACAAGTTTAATGCACAGAGCAGCTTCTTTGAGCGTGCTCGTTTTTAATATATTTCCGTAGAACAATTGCGTCTTCAGTTTTGATTGGATGGTGTTCAAATGTGTTCTATGGTATTAGAATTAGGAAAATGGACAGAGTCTTTTAAATATTGCTGACGTCTTGATGTATTTATTTCTCTGCTTTATTTTTTGTATCATTTTCTTGTTAGCAATTAGAATTATTGAAAATTTCTAAATTTTTTGCAAGCTACATTAAATTGTGTCCCAGAATTTCTTTATAAGCTGTTAAATTTGAAATACAAATAATTGTCTTCCATCGAAAATAACTTTATTGGTTTCCATAATATTCTTCTTACAAATCAATACAAAGTTAGTATACGTTCGAACAAACTTTCGAAGAAATTCTTCCGTCTCACAGGGAGGTAATTCTAAAACGAGAAATTCGTCATAATACGACGACTACGACTGAGTTAGGAAAATTAGCGGATTTATGCTTTATCGCCAACATTTGGAAATAGTTGATTGTTACGCTATTGTTCAATTAAACTTCGTCGACAGCCATAACAAGCAAACGCGCAGAAATGCTTCTGATCTAATTTCATTTTTCGGCAGAGTTACATTTTCAAAGTCTCTGTGAGGAATGCAAGTGCACTCGTACAGATAAATGTTCCGAGCATTTGATCCATTAAAAACGATAAACTCAATGACATTGTGTCCGACTTGACGTGTCAACTTTGTTGTGGCCATATCTCAAAATTCGAGTGTCAAGCCACAAACATGGCCCAATCCACATTTCCTTCTGTTATGGAGAACGGCATCAACTATTCGTAGCCTTGCTTTGCAATTGGTCTGAAATTACTTTCCTTTATCACCTTCGGTGTTTCTTTCGTTTTTCTCCCATATATGCAAATTTGGCGATTAAAAATTTTTGAAATCATTAATCTGCATATCAAACTTTTCTCCTGACAGGATAATCTTAATTACACCTTCACCAAATGAATGGAAAATATCTATTATTTTTGTACTTCCATTACCATTGGAATGTCATAACAGACGTTTCAAATAATAATATTATTTACAATTGGTTAAAAAACCATTTGTCTGCACCAAATGTTATTTATGAAACATCTCAAATAGCGAGAGAAATTTCCGTTGCAATGTGAAAGTATAGAGCTTTAGTAAAACTGAGTTTTTCAACTCACAACAAATGTGGTCGAAATGACATAGTAGTAATAATTGATTTGAAAAAAATGCATTACAGTTGGTTTCAAACTATAATGGAAACACCACTTAATTGGTTTAAACAATGAAATGGTCCCATGTATGCCTCACCCGTAGGAAAGTTATACATATGTCATTTGAAACGACAAAAATGTCGTTCATCCAGAAGGAAGCGTTTAGAGTGTCAAGTATTTTTTGATCAAATGTATTTCATGAATGTTTTTAAGTCCGCCTGTTTGGCTGATTCTCTGGCTGGTGGAAGTTTGATAAATGTCTATGGCAGTTACAACTGTACAAACCTTACAATTTTGCATGATCTAAGATTATAAAGGTCGTAGGGACTTTAAATTTACTTTAACAATTTAACCAATTTATTCTTGTACTCTTTCCTGAATCCAGTCAAAATTGGAAGACATCATGTGTTTGGTGAAAAATATGCTTAGTATACAAATAAAAATCTTTGCCGCAGCCTCCATAAAAATTTATTGATTTGTCAAAATTTCATTTTTCCGTAGTAAAATTCATTTCAAATATATTGAATTATAATGTTTGGTGAAGTTTGAAAACATCCACCACATCTCCTCTGACAACTGCCATACAAATTACCTAATTTAAATAACATATTCTTATATTAGTTTCTTTCATTGAATTGCACTAAACGCAAAAAAAAAAAAAAATTGGCACACATCAGACATTTAGTAAACGGTTTTAGAAATAAAATGTTACTGTCTTTGCACGTTCATTAGGGTTTCCTGGCTTGCTATACAAATTGGGAGAAATATATTTTTTGAAGTCCCAATTCGTAAATGGTTTTGATTGTTTCTTTTTTGAAACAAAAGAAAAGAAAAAAATGTCCGTTTTTATTTTTCAAATTCTTTTAATATTTTATGCTAAAAGTTGAGAAAAAAAAATTTTTAATCAAAAATCCACACAATTTGCGGAAAACTGGAAATCTTCAGTGCTTTTTTTGTGAATTTTTATCACTTTATTGAATGATTACTTTAAATGCGTTCAGTCCATGTCTACCTTACAGATGTGGATTGATCTGTACCAAAATGTGAATAAAGGCCTGCTTGTTATATGATAAATATCTGGCAAAAATCATTAAAATATGCTGATTGTTTGTATCCAAATTCAGCGAGTTGATGGAGACGTCTGCAAGATGATTTGTCCTAAATACATTTAATTAATTGTTATAAATGATGAACAAAATATTTTAGATCGTAATCCAGTTAAACTTCGACAAATGACGTGTTGATTCATATTTTGTATCGAATGTATTCCTTGTGCTCGTTCGACCACAAAAATATTCTGCATGCCAATTTTTTAACATTGGCATTGAACCAGACCGGACAGAAAATAAGCCTGCCTTGGCATTCAAGATTATTTTGGTATTCAAAGTTATATGAACTCTGAAGATATCAACGTAAAGTAATTAACTAGATCGTACTCGTATGCTTGCGATTCTGTACTGAAAAGAAGATAACAAATAACACTGCTTGTAATCTACACCTTTTCAATCATCGCTTGGATATTTTTTGGGTCTTACAGTATTTAGTAAATTTATGTTGAACATTTTCGAAAAGCGGAACCATTCTAATTCACAGAATATCATTTGTAAAGAACACTTTTGACAATATTTTCAATTCACTTCAGAAAAATCAACATCTCTAAGAATTTAAACTGAAATTAAAACTTATAGAATTTGTCCGAGATATCGACAGCTAAAATTCATTGACCAATTCCGAAATACACCTTTTTGCATTTTCAAAACTTTGGGCAAATTTCGAATGTCTGTGAGCAAACCTCAAAGAAAAATGTACCCACATAGGGGCCTGTATTTGTGAACCTCGCTATATCTATCTTGAACAAAAATTAGGTAAAGCATTATTAACCACCTAAAATTAGCATTAGACTGCGTTATTGGAGACGTTGTACCTTGAAATATTTCGTAAAGCATCAATAATTTTGTAATTTTTCGCACACTGGAATATACAGATTTCTATATGATCACAGCATTAAAACGACCACAGATTTTTAATACGATAGGCTTGGTTGGTCATTGCGGGTTTTTGATTCTATTGCATTTTTCGCTTCACCTTCTCGGTTTATTAGTTCTCATAGAAAGCCTCACATTTAAAGCAAATGAGCTCAAGTGTGACCGATAAATTTTCAATTCCCACTACAATTGCTACCATATATCGTCAGGAACAGAAACTAAAACTGGAAAAAATCCATACAAATAGACGGCAACGAACTGTTCGGATTTACTAATAAATGCGTTAAGTAGACTAAACATTAGCTTCAGGTACATACTCGCATGTATGTACACTTGAATATGTGTGACCGCTCCTATGGACCGGAGTATTTGCATAATGACGAAGGGTTTTGATACTGTGACTTTTGCGGATGATGTGATTAATTTTTGTATTGGTTATGATTGTTGTAATGGAATATTCCTGGAAAACGATCGGAATATGCAGTTCCACAACGGAGCGCAGTACCAAACGCACTCTAAAAACACACACACAGGCACTTGGGACAGGTATAGTTGGTTGGTATCCTGTGGTAACCTAATGAAAGTACTCCGGCGACCACAAGTGGTTAGTACTCGTAGTACTTCTTGCTTTGCACTCGTTGTCCATTCCTGTTACTGCTGTTGTTTTGCCTGTTTTTTGTTGCAGATGTTTATGTTAACCACATAATTGCCACAAATGCATGGCATTATGCGTGTGCGTGTGTGTGTGTGAATGTTGGGAACATGTTCTCATGTTGCTCTTCCCTTTGTTCCCGTACATTGGCTATTTGCACACTTTGTGCTCTGACCACCCATTTGTTATGGCATATCAGTCCAGGACTGACCAGTTTTTCTTCTCCTAAACATGGGGTATCAAGAGCAACCTCGCATCACCTGCTTGTGGTGGAACTTTAAAAGCACTTTTCTGATATATAGGACGCCTCACATGACTTTATCATATGTAAGATGTGCAGAGATTTATGAACAATTTTGTTTTTGTAAATTACATCACGTACTCAATTTATGTGTAAGGAAAACTTTTCGTTTTTCCCTTATCACAATTCGAAGGGGGAACAAGAGGATGGCAGAGAAATGCAGGCACAAATCTCGAATAATGCGTAGCCATCCATTCTTCGAGAGTCAACAGTGTCAATTGGGGTAGCCTTTATTTTCAGATGTGGTGTTAATGTCGTTTAAATTAGTTTTAAACTGTATCAATAAATAACTTACCAAAAGGATTTCGGGATAAAAAGCTTTCAAAATGGAACTCCACATAGTGGACAAACGGATAATGTTATTACGGTAGAAGTTTTATGTCAATGGATTCCATTTCATATCTTTTAAATCTTGTTGTTTGTATAATTTGTGCTTGGATATGCAACAATAATTGCATAAATATTTAAAATAGTGAAATAGAGAAATTTAAACATTGTTTGTTCAAAAAGTTTAGCATATAGAGGCAAGTTGTGGCTCACATGCCATTTAGGACCAAACTAAATTTTCGTCTTTTTGAATTAGGAAGGAGTATATGAATTCCTACTCCTAAGGTTTTCGAGTTATACTTTTAGTTTTTGTGGATCAGCGTCGCTTTTTCGATCAATATCTACTTTAATTCAATTTTTTGCCATTTATGAAAAATGCTTTGTTGATTTGATCCTCGTATACAATCTATTTTTACTAATTCGGTATCAAAATATTCACCATTATTATAAATCTCATCAAGCGGCAATGACAATAATTTAACCATAATTTGCTTTATAACCATATGAGATTAAACGGAATTCCCTTAATTGTTGTAAATATTTCAGACCACTCTCTAAGCGAAATGTGGTTTTTGTTGGTCTATTGAATTTTAAAGCATGTTTTTCTCAGAGACCTGATGCAATCCACTTGAACAAAATGTAACAAAATATTACTTTATTTAATGCAAGTATAGAGCTGTCCATTTAGTGGTTTCAAAACCGCCGATCTAGCGAGGCTGTAAGCTGTTAAATAAATGCATTTAACAACCGAAGAACGCGTAAAAATAAATTAAGCTTACTACAAAAGTGGTGATGCAAACATGGTCTCTTTTGTCGTGCATTACGGCATGACTATGGTTGTTATAATCGACCTACTGTGCAAGGAATTGGTAAGATTATAAAGAAATTTAAAGAAACTGGAAGCCAGTATGTCGTCGCTTCCGGAAAAAGTGACTGTTGTGTATTATTTCGAAAATGACACTGGAGGAACCATTATCGTCAATTCAGAGCGCTATGATCGTATGATACCCGACTCTTTTTGGCTTGCAATTGAAGATTAGAAACTGGACAATATGGGGTTTTAGCAAGACGGTGCTACGAATCACACAATTTTAGATTTATTGCATGGAAAGTTTCCAGAAAGCGTAATTTCACATTTTGCCGATACCAATTGGTCACCAAGATCTCGCTATTTGAAGCAAGACCGTGTTTACGCGGACAACCCCCAACTTTGGACCTTTTGAAAACCTACATTCGTCAAGTTATTACCGACGTACGGAAAAGTGGTCGAAAACTGCTGCAGCAAATCCAGGGACGATAACTGTTGCCATGTAAGCCCTTAAGTTTTACTTATTCCATTAATATTTATTCTGGAAATAAAATTACTCCTTTATAATATTTGATTAAATTTGGAAAAATCGAGCGGATACTCCCACAATTCAATACAATTTTTCAAAATACAATCTTTACTCTGTAACCTCCAACTTGTAGAACGCAGTATCTTAGATTTCTGTGTATTTAATCGTTTTGTAAAATCCGAGAAGAAATAAATGTAGTAACCACAACATCTTTTAGTATTTCGTATACAAATGACCAATTTAATTCACATTTTCTTTGCCTCATATTAGTCTACATTGGCAGACCACTTTTTGATACCTCCCATACAAATTAACCGATTACTTGAAATTTAATTTTGTCCACTTTGACTGCAGTCACTTATATTTTTGTCAAATATGTTCTTTTATAATGTCTGATTAAATATAAAACATCTACCGAACAATCACGCCCGTTCATTTAATCGCCATACAAATTGCTTAATTTAACCCACATATTACTAGATTAATATATTTCATTCCTTTGCACTAAATCCAATATAGTTTACTATGCCCCAGACGTTTAATAACCCTAATTGTAATTCGATTTAGTAAAATCAGTTGTAAGTCAGTTCACTTGACCGAAATATCTAACTGGTTCTATATTCTGACATTTCTAAGCAAGTTTCCATGATGTGAAATTTTTTTCGCAATAGTTATGCGGAAAACTTGCAAAGGTTGATACGTTATTCAATACACTACGGATAGCAGATAGCAGGAGAAACTTGTCGATATACGGACTGCAGTCAATATAATAATCGCTATCTTTAATATTTTTCACTAATTATAGCGGTAACACTAAACAAATGTGCATTTTCTCCAGAAAATCGAGCAAAGCCGAGACATTTTGTAAGAAAAGGGCGTTTTTGAAGCGAAAGGGGTTTTTTTCGGAGTTTTCCCAGGTTGAATGGATTTTCATTTTCAAGGACAAACACCTGATAATTGAAATTTCGTCGTATTTTCCAAAGCCTTATTTGCTAAATAAGGAAAGATCTATCAAATTGGGTGGAGTGGTTACTGAAGATTTTTCTTTTAATTTCAAAAACGAGCTGTATCGATATTATGTGTTTTCACCCCACTCACCTATTTTGCAACAAATCGGTATGTAATCCATGGCACTGTGGGCCAAAACGCAGAGATATGCATGTAAGCTTCGGCTCTATCGAACCTTTGCCGTCCGTCCAATTTTACGCCTCTTCATTCTCTTTAACATTTTTGACGCTTCTAAAAAAGCTGTTACAATTTTGTTGTTTTAAATTTTCAGGTCTTTATCAATGTTTGTGCTGAACCGAGTTAGTTTGGATTATGTGGTGTTTAGAATTCATATGGATATCAGCAATATATTGAAAATTATGTTATTAATACTTTGTCTGCTAAAATGTTTATAATAGTAGGAATTATTTGAAAACATCTCGTACTTCTAAAGGCAGAAGGAAAGACATCAGAAGGAATTAGTGCGAAAATAATTAAAACGGCTTTTGTAATGGCAATACTTATTAACAATCGCAGAAAAAATTGCATTAAATAGACGATTCGTAATTTCTTTCTTCTTCATAATATTTTGTATCGTGTTGTAAAATATTAGATTTTTCAAATATTTCACGCATTACAATTCATGCAGCTCCAATTGCAACAAAAATATAGATAACTTACTTTTTTTTCAATTCTAGAATAAATTTGTTCAAATGTAGAACCGGAACTGGAACTGGAAAGCATGTGGTTATTTTGTGTCAAAAGTTGTTTTGATTTGCTCAAAAATAAAGTTAAATGGAACACACATAACGCTGTGATTTCGACGAAACTTTTATTTCATTATAACGCTTGAACCTTGCCATTATGTACCATTTAAATGAACACCTTTAGACAGGTTACAGCAGAGGATCCCTTTGAGGTTCCTCTAGCGTAATTTTCGAGAAATACAGCCCAATGATTCCTCTACACCATAACGCGCACGAAACAGCCACTTTTGCAGATGCAATGACTTTTCCACAATCACTTCTTGGTTCTCCTAGCCCCATATGCGACAATTTTGCGTTTTGACGTAACCACGGCGAGAAAAATGTGATTCATCGCTGAAGAAAATTTTGTTCGACTGGAAAGTCATGTTGAATCATCACTTTTGTAGTAGGATTTAACAATTTTTACGCGTTCTTCGGTTGTTAAACGATCTATATTCGTATAAGGGAAATCTTTCGCAAAATAAATAACACTTCACATGACAGGTATTTAACAGCTGACAATCTCATCAGTTTTGAAACCGCTAAATGGATAACCCTGTAGTTTAAATAAGGTAACATACAAAATTGTTGAAATAGCCTTGCAGTTGACGTCACAATATTTATCTAACCAATCAAAAATGTCTTAGAATATTCCAAAGTCTCAATGTATGTATGTTCTTCCAGAACTATAAGTATATGACCTTGATACTAGAATTTTCAGTCGATTTACGAATATTTCAAATATGAGCTTTATACCTATCGATATGTAAGTATTGAAATCTATGATAAACATATTTAATGCCTAAAACTAATGGTACCAGCTTAGATTAACTGACTTAACTATCTATAAAATCAAATACAATTGAACAATTATGTGGACCTCGAAAATATTTCGAAACCACAGGTGTCCCATAAGTCAAAAAGAGTGTCTATCAGCGAATTAGAATTTTTTCATTTTTTCTTTTTTGTCTACTTCTTAAATATTATAAAGAAATCAATGAATAGCTTTGTTTTGGAATTATATCATAAACTAATTTAATAAATTAAAATTAAAATGCAACAGTTAAATTTGACAATTTAAAGAATATTCTAAAATAGTTATTTATTAATTTTGGATTCAGAATCGGGCCCTTATAACACTGGGTCGGAATTGTTACAATATAGGGGTATAATGTCTGACTTAGACTTGTCAAATTTTGGACCGACTTTGCAGTCTTGATCAAAATTTGAAACTTAACTTCAGAAATTATACTTAAAAAGCTTGAAAACCATGATTCCTTTGGAATCATGATTCCATCATTTTCTCAGGCAGTTCAGGCATAAACGTGGTTGATTCGTACGGCGGAAATGTCGAATTGAATTAGTGGTATTAAATTGAAAGTGTGAAAATAATATTTGATTTAAAAACAAACCGCTATTTTGATATCGCATAAAATACCATTCGATCGGTCTATGCTGCCAAAAAGGCTAAAATTTAGAATAAAGACTAAAGTATTTGATATGTTGTATGCTGCGATTTTGTTTCACTGGGGTCTTACTTGTGGACGGGCGAGCGTACGAGTACGTTGATTCGGAGAGTGACTCATATAATATGAAAACTATTTGTGTCTTGCAATCATCTGTCGTGACATATAGCACCACATATGTATGTAACGTTGTCATTGTGTTGCACAAGATTCGTGCAGTAACATACAATTTTTGCCAAATAGGAATCTCTAACTCATAGACTACCTATTTAATGGATTCTAATGTGTCGCTGAATACGATGTTAAATGGAGCCGCGTGAACTTTAGTCTTTGCACGATGCTGCCCGTGATGTAAACGGAAATAAAAGTGGATGATTCCCGTTTGTAAGTACTCGTACATACGTGGCACGTATGTATGTACATCGTTTATATCTATGATTTGCAAACTAATGAAATACAAACAGAAAATGGAAAAACAAATAACGATGGGAAGAGACGAGTTAAAAAAACGTAGCGAATGCTGCTTACCCTTCCACACGAACTCGTATTTCAGACGAGTAATGAAATTAACTATTTTTCGCAAATATACACAAAGTTCATTTGTCTGACCATCTGTCTGAGATTCATATGTTCTTATGTACATTTATATATGTTTGTACTACAAATAGTGTGTAGCAGATTGTATACGTACGAGTATATACTGATAGTACGATACATACATATACGTACCATATGTACATAAATATTGCGAGCAAACGAGCAGCCCGAAAGCTAGACCGGATGTTCCAGATAATAATATTTAGATTTTGTTCTCCTCTTTCAGTTCAATTTCGATGCGAGAGTTGATTTGCTGGTAGATACGAATAAACTATAATGCCAGAATTCGAACTACCTTTTACTAGTGTGTCGGTTTGTATCTACTTGAATATAATGCTCACAGTAGTTACAGCTACAAATTCGACGGTATACAGTTGGTTGCAAAATAAGCCCCAGCTAGTTTTACACAAATCACCAGGTATAGTATTTGGCATAACAATATCAGTTATTTGAATGTTGTTGACATTCGAAATTTGAATTGATATATGTAGGTCCCAAGAGCCCCCATTACAACAGATTTCATTTGGCTGCTATAATAAAAATGGAGGAAAGTTAAATTTGATGTCAATTTACAAAATTGTTCGACTTTTAGGGGAACTTGTTTGGGAATCCCGGAAAATACACTTCAGATATTATGTTGGTACACTCGTCTCAAAGATATGTTGACGGTTTTATCCATATAGCGTGTTTAGTTTGTTTATAAGAGGCATAAATAGGACAAGTGTTTTGCGTGTTCGGCCATTTTCTGCTATCAAAAAAAAAAAAAAAAAAATGGATTAAAGAAGTTGCATCAAATTTTGTGTAAAAAATGGAATTAAGTGGTCAAAAATACTTGAAATGTTGACAGTGGCATACGGGGAGAATACCTTGTTTGCAAGTGGTATAAGCTTTTCACAGAAGGTCGAGAAGATGTGAGTGACGACTCTCGCTCTGGACACCCTAGCACATCAACAATCGATGAAAATGTTGAGAAAGTGAAGAAAATTGTTATGGAGAATCGTCAAATTACAATTAGAGAAGCTGCTGAGGATGTCGACATGCAATTTTTTTTTTTTGGAAATTTTGAACATGAACGTGTGGCAGCGAAGTTCGTTCCAAAATTGCTCAGTTTTCACCAAAAACAATGTCGCATGAGCATCGCTTAGGAATTGTTGAATGACGTCAACAATGACTCAGATTTGCTTAGAAGGGTCATGACTGGTGTCGAATCCAATCGTCCCAATGGAAGGGTCCAGGAGAGCCAAGACCAAAAAAAAAAAGTACGCCAAGTTCGATCAAATGTCAAGGTTTTGCCCACTGTTTTCTTCGATTACCATGGCGTAGTGCATCAGGAGTTCTTATCACAAGGTCGTACGGTAAAATAAAATGCGGCAACTGCTCTTTTAATTGAAAACCGTATGTCGTTTTTTTTTTTTCATTTTTTAAAACAGACATTTTTGAACAAGCGTCTAGCCGGGTCTTTCGCTTCGGTTAATCGGATTTTGATGAATTATGTGAATGGAAATACAATTTGTGAAGTATATCCATGATTTTTGAAAGGTCGAGCTTCGCACAAAAACTGACATTTTACAAAACTATTTCAATTGAATTTTTTCTAACAGTGCTTAATCAAAGTATCTAACTGAATAGACACACCTCACAAATTTTGGTTCACTGTTTTAAAATGGCTTCGTGTAGATGAAAATAAAATTTCAAATTCATGAAAGTAATCCGAATTTGATTACAATCCGCTCGGTTTTACAAATGTGACGAGCTTAGACCAAGATTTAGTCATCGGGAATACTACTGGTGAAAAATCAGCAAATTTATTAGCTACAAAATATAAATATTGGTCGTTGACGATAATTCGGTAAAAAGGCAATAATTTCCTAAGCTGATACTGTCGGTATTTATACACATTTTTCACATATGTAGATAGTAGTGTTATACTTAGTAGATTTAAGTGATTTCGGGAAAATGTTAGCTGCTCAAAAACTATTTTCGTGTTGAGAGGTCCCACGCCTAGGTTGTTATGAACTTCCTGAAGATATAACATAAATATTTTTTTCTGAATGAAATTAATGGTGACCTTGCAGCAAGCCAAAAGTAATAACATTTGATAATTCGTTCTAGGTTTTCATAAATTGTGTGCATTAGAGATGACTACCAAGACACCATTATATTCACATATTGGAATTGAGTCCGCAATTATTTTCTTTTAAATATTACATTCTTTAATTATTGGTCTTGTTCAAAGAATCACCTTCTCAAATTAATGTTCGATTGCGTTATGTATTGCAATTTTTCTAATGTTCTTCACTTGTTTGTCTCTAGCAGATTAGATTTGTTGACATAGAACATCTTACTGAAGTTATTATAAATTACACTACACAAATGTGTCTCATCTAAGTACAATTTTGTGGGCAACATATATGTATATCTAACATTAATTCCGTGTTGTTTCTCTTTTCTGCGATGCCAATTCCAGAAAATGCCAGAAAATTTTGGGGAATGCGCTACATAAATTTCCATATATCTTCCATTTGATTTTAATAAAATTGGAAATTCATTACTTAACTGCCTGAATAGGTTACTGTGCGGGGGTTATAGATCAAGATACTTCAATAAATGTGATTCATATATGTATGTGATACAGATACGCTCGTCAAACACTGCTAATAGGCTTAAAAAGTATTTACCTGTTCTACACAGTAACAGTGCGCATTTCATTATAATAAAATTAATTTATAGGTTTTCTTTATATTTTGCCCTATAGGGAATACTCCGATAAAATAGGCTTTCCCGGTTTTTTGAAAAGGCCAGGATAGCTGTCGTACCTTCACATGAAACTTTTTAAACTTGGCACAGCGCAGTATTTTACAGATCGTATTTGGGTATTGTAAATTGGCGGTATTCCCATGCCCATCTAAATTGACCGATTTTCCGAAAATCCATCAATCCTTTGTAATTTCTATGTATTAGGCTGCTGTAGCCTAAATTTGTGTCAATTGAACTTATTTATAATTCCATACAAAACTTGAGAAAAATCTGCCAGCTTACCAGGTCTCTTCCGGTGCCTTCTATACAAATTGTTCGATTTTCCGAACTTCAACCCTTTTCCTTATTCATTCCTATACTGTGCAACGTGATCGATTTAATCCATATATTATTCGATTCAGGTCTTTCAGCGTGCTTTAGCATACATCATGCGCTTGTCATGCCTCTTTTTATACCTCCCATACATATTGACCGATTTATTGAAATATAATTTCTCCGATGTAACCCTTTATGGATAGACTGCGCTTACTTTTCTTCACTTGCTTTGCATTACAACCCCTGGTAAAATTTGAAAAGTGGGTACCCTTTGTAACAAATTTAAACCATACTCGTACAGTCACCCAGATTTATATTCTACATTTGATTTAGCACTCATCAGGTATACAGTAAATTTAGTTCTTTGAATGAAAACGGATTGTATTGCCACACTCTTAATGGTGCCATATATGCAAGTGATCCGATTTAACATAAATTTGCGGTCTCCAGAAAAATTTCAAACGGATGATTTCAGAAAGTTATTATTTTCTTGCTTTTATTGTGCTATAATTCAGGTCATATTTTGATAAGAACCGAGTTATTTATAACGCCCCTTCTGGCATTTCTTACTTTTGTGCGCCGAGCAATAGGACGTTGATTGGAGGTATATGTTAGCCAGTTCACCTGACTGAAGTTTCTGTGCTGGTTAAATAATTATTAGGTCTGATGTTTACAATTCCTGAAGTGATCAAAGTTTTTAATGTTAATTCCTTTTTCTCTTGCGCAGTTTCGGATTCATGAAGCTATTTGAAGAATGTTGAAGTTATTCGAAGCAAATTTCCTCTTTGCTGCTGTAAAATCTTCTGTCCGCAGATGCAGATTGTTTAATTTTTTAATGACAAATTTCAGCAGCAGTATTCAACTTAAACAGTTTAAGTGCAAAATTTGTTGTGGAAATATTAGAGAATCATAATGCGGGTTCCTCGTTATCCTCTGTTTCGTTTTAGTGGATAACGTTATATAAGGTTTTACGGAATTCGTAAAGCTGCCATTTATAAACTTAATAATAAAAATATTTTTATTAATGGTCTCCAAACAGTTAATTTCCATAAAATCGTGTTGAAGCTTCCGTCAATGGTCAAAGCTTTGAAAACAATGTTGCTATTATGCATTTTTCAGACTTTTTTCCAAATTGGTTCACACAAAAATAGCAGCTGATTCTACTAATTAAAAATAATACCATTTTAAAATGAAAATCTATGGAGTCAAAAACAAATTGCTATTCGTTTACTTGAAGAACGAATTGAGTGACATGATTTATGGAAACAGGTTGAGAATTCGATTTTTCACTCCGAAATTGTTTCTTTGCCTGAAGAAGAAGAAACTTTGGTCCCTGACTGTAAATGTAAGGATTTAGAGTAAAGTTTTTTACATAAAGCCATTATTTTTGTAAGATAATTTCAAGAGTCGTCTGTTTATTCTTGACATCTTGCCTATATTTTAAATGAAACTGCGTGTAAAATGTACTGCGTATGAGCAAACACTTCCTTCCCACCATAATTCTAGAAAAATATTAATCTAGTAATGAAAAAATACTTTATAATATTTTAGTATGTTTGAAACTTTTATGGGGGGTTCACAAATATTTATTTATACATTAAAAAGTATGTCTTCTATATTACATATTGCATGTATATATGTATAATATAATATATATACTGGGTGGGCCGTAAGGGTGTTGGCGGTTTAAATATTCAATTAAAAAAAAAAAAAACTACGAAACATAAAAAAATATATTTGTATGTTTAAAAAGTAGAAGCATGGGAATTTTTAAGACTTAAAAATAATGTTGTCCAAATGGCTTCCCTCGGCTGCTTGACACTCTTGGAACCGAAGTCACAAATTTTGGAAAACTCGTTGAAAAGTTGTTCTCGGTATTTTGTTACTTTCCTGAATAATGTTCCTTTTCAACTGCTCTAAATTGGTCGGATTATTCTCGTAGACTACCGATTTGAGGTAGCCCCATAGAAAATAATCGCATGGAGAGAGATCGGGGCTACGTGGGGGCCATTCGAAATGAGTTTTCCAGGAAAAACATTTTTAGCAGCTCTATGGATACCCTAGCCGTATGACATGTGGCCCCATCCTGTTGAAACCACATCCTCGAGGTATTGCCTTGAAGTTTTTGCAAAGCTGGCACCAAAAAGTCTGCTAGCATGTTGCAATAATTGTTCGCTCTAACCGTCATCGCATGCCCTCTTTCGTCCTCAAAAAAGTATGGTCCAATAATACCGGTTGACGTTATCCCAGCCCACATGACAAGCTTAGGGCTGTGAAGTGGACGTTCATGCCAGCGTCGGGGATTAGTCTCGGACCAGAACCGACAATTTTGTTTTTTCACATGGCCATTAAGGTGAAAATTGGCCTTATCACTAAAAATGAAGTTGTTGAAATTGTTGAACCGCTCTAGCGTCAAATTGACAAAGTTAAGTCGGATATTGGCATCATCGGGTTTTAATTCTTGGACTATCTGAATCTTATAAGCCTTCAAATGCAAATCACGTTACAAAATTCGTCGTAAAGTTGTTCTTTAGATATCCAAAGACTGACTTCTCTTACATGTTGACTGTTGCGGATTTCGCTGAACTGAAACACGAACACGCTTCACAATGTCGGCTGATCTTGCAGAAACTGGGCGACCACGAACCGTAATTGGTACTGTTGAGCCGGTTGTTTCGAACATTCTGATCCATTTTCGTATCACATTGGCGCTTGGAACTTCACTTAAATCGTGTAAACCGTGTTCATGCCGATACAAACGTCGTGCAGTAATCACTGATTTATTGTTTTCGTGCGGCTCCATGGCGACTAAATTTCCAGGAAGCGGCGCAGCGAACAACATATCCCCCGGCCACCCCGCGCCGCGCGTTACCGAGAAATTGAAGATTTAAACCGCCAACACTCATATGGCCCACCCTGTATAACATATTTTATATTTTGCAAAAACAAAGAAAACTAATTTCCCTGCATTCCATGAATGTGATATGGAAAAGCTTCTCACATTTAGTGAGCTTACACGCATTCTAATTGTACATATAGACTCGTTTGACGGTACCTACATTTTAATGATTATTTCAAACGTCGCAGTTTGAAAAGCATTTACTAGACTTCTCGATTACTCAGTGTTCATCAAGCACTTCAAGGTAGCCGCCGCTATAATAAATATAGGCGGCTGTAAGCGGGGTCCAACCCGCGATCATGCGTTT
The DNA here is from genome assembly GCA_019455685.1 of Philornis downsi. NCBI lineage: Eukaryota > Metazoa > Arthropoda > Insecta > Diptera > Muscidae > Philornis > Philornis downsi. The sequence goes on from JAHXMU010000659.1 coordinate 766,508, forward strand.
ATCATCGATTGCGTCATGTTAGGTCACACTGTGTACTGTGTTATCCAAAAAATAATGAAGAAATTACAGAAACTTGTTTTTCTCTAAATTTCAATTTATATTTTGTAACTTGAAATTGTAAACATGTCATTCCACATAAATATAAAACGTCAGAACATTTGCGCCCTTTAAATGGAAGAGGAAATATTCATAAGGAATTTATGGTTCCGATCGGAATACATCGTCATAACTAAGTTCTTAAAATAATTACGCACATTTGAAAAAAAACTCCGTTTTTTGTCACATCAACATATCAAAATATGCAAATACACACAACGTGTATTCCTTTAATGTGAACAATATCACCTTGTGGTAACTTGACATCTTTCTGTTGTAATAGTAGACAAAATCTTCCAAGCCACCAAAAATTAACTATTTAGTTGGTATCGTAAAGCTCATATGGAGTTGTGATTCATTTCTCTTCGACTAGTTGTAAAAATTTATATCGTTTATATATCATAATATAAACTTTGTCAAAGAGTCGTAAAAGGTACGATTATAATGTACAAAAAGCAGAATCTACTACCAGCTATCGAAATATCAGTCTTTTACCCATCGCTTACAAGATTCTGTCGAATGTGAAATTTGAAAGACCACCGATAACAAAAGCCATATGCAGCAGACAGCAACTAGATGTTACTGTGGCCAGGAAAAGGTAATAGCAAAAAAGTGTCAGGTGGTAGATGAGGATAAGAGTCTTATCATAAGACCAAATTATTTGTTTCGACGAACAAAGGGACTGCTTGTTTGAGACAGAGTGTGAACATTGACAACTATAACTTTGGAGTGGTTGTACCGTGGATAAAACTGATGATGGCGGTATGGAAATTAAGAGAAGAACATTGTTTGCGAACAGATGCTACTATGGACTAAGCAATCTACTTATTGACAAAGCCTTCTGTCAACTAACGAAAGTCCAACTGTACTAGACATTCAGCGTTTATTTAATCGCTATACATCTCGATCTCGGCAGTATATTCAGCAAATTGTAGAAATATATTAATATGTAATTAACGGTTTAAATTATATTTACGGTTGAAATTAAATCAAAACAAGTATGATGATATCAAACAACAAATGATAATTATTCATCCTTACCGTGATTAACTGGTACAAATGGTTGAAAATTCTTTGTATGTTAATTTATTTTGCGTGATAGTTAAACAATAACGTCTTCCTAATTTAAGTCCCAATGAACTGTTCTATATTGTTTTAATATGTAATCGGTGTCATCTAATAGCAGTTCATTATCGAAATTAATGATCACTTATGATATATGGATGACGGTTATTGCGATCTGAAATATACCCACAGTCCATATATCGGGAGTCCAAAACAGAAATATACCAAAATTGCCATGTGGTAAAAGTATGTCATATTATGGGCAGATTATAAAATCTAAAATTTTGTCACTAACTGTATTGTAAATATATCACAAAAAATCAGATAATGAGTGAATCTCAGCAATATATATCATATAAAATTACCCATACTTTCGAGACGATGGAAAAGGCACAGATCTCCCTACCTCAAAGCTCGTCTCGACCAGTGCAAGTCAAAACTAAGGTAAACTCTGGATGAAAAAAGGGAAATCTCCGAAGCCCGCTACTTATCTCGTCTAGGAGCCATACAAAAAAAAACTGGCTATAGGCTGTACAAGGCCACAAGGTAACTACAGCGTCCTACATAAGATCCGGCAATGGTAGGATATTTTAGTTTAAGATAGGATTAAGATTTGAATACTTATTGTAAATTTCATAGGAAAGATTCAATAAAGAAAATGATTGGAAAAAAATACTTTCGAGAATTCGTATCGACCACAATTTCATAATGTTGTTAAAACATATTATAAAAATAATGCCGCCTTCAATCCGATTAACGTGAGCTTTATGATAAGCTATATATGTATATCACGATATTGCTTTAGATTCCTAAAGTAATTTTGTTTATTGAGTTTGCAACACTGGGAAATACTTGACTTGGTAGTGACAAAATACAATTACACTTCACATAAGCGTCTTTTTAATGTGAAGCGTCGAGGAAGCAGCTAGTCTAGAATTGCGAGCTGCAGTTTCCGCATAATTTTACATATCAACATTTTTAAATTTTACGTAATAAGAATTTAAGTACAATTCAAAGCCACACGAAAAATTTAAAAGCATTTTAAAAATATCCGTTCGCTTTCCGCGAATATACGAATGACTACAGGTCATGGAATTGAGAATTAAACAATGCCATAAATATTAAGTTTACATCTGGATAAAAACAAAGTTTAGCATTCGAATCATATTTTTGCAACATCATGTAAAGCGGCTCACATTGGCATGGAGCATGCGCCAATTAGTTGCAACGTAAGTGGCAACATGTCCTTTTCCCACATATAAGTTGTATATCCGGCAAAAAAATATCTTTCAATTACTAAGGACATAACTAGATTACTAGAATTAAAACTTGTTTGAACTGGGTTGGTTAATTTTCGTATGTGTTGAATGAATTTAGAAAAATATTGAAAAACTGTAATTATTTAGGCAAAGTTTTTTTATTTCAACTTTACCATTTATGATATTTGCGTTCCTTAGATTCGAGGAAAATGTTGTGACTGATGTCCAAAATTAGTTATCTTAGTACGTAATAAATAATTATCATATTTTTTCAATTTCGTGGTTTGGCAATTTTTGGCAACTATGCCAACAATAAATTTAAACAAATATGTGTCGCAGAAATTTCTGGAGTTCCTTCCTGTTTCTATTAATCAATTCCATTCTCTGCATAACTGGTTAAAGCCCTATTTTGCCTGACAGCCTTTTTTTCTGTTGAGTGAGAAAAATTTCTATATATATGATATGTGGAAAACCGCTCAAAGTGCTACCAACTAAAATTGGTGTAATTTTTTTAATTTTTATTATTTTATTTTAAAACTTCAGAATGTTCTAACACCTTTTCTCTTCCTAAACGAACTAACTTTTGTACAGGTGTTAAATCTTACTACCTTTCTAACCATTTATGGCGATATTGTTGTCTTGGGATGTCTACCTGCATGCCGTTTTTAGATACTGCCAGTATCATTGTAATGTGTAAATATTTTGTTCATACTTAAATGTCATATTTCATTAATCATGGCTGGTTGCGTTGTTTCAGCCAAAGGCACAGCAATGTAACTGGTTTGTTTTAATTTAATTTCTATAACTTTTTTAACCGCGACATTAATAGGCTTATAAACAATACAACGAACTGGTTTCTATATCAGCGTGAAATTGTTAACACTTCGAGCTCCTGTTCCAGTATACACAACAAGTTATCTGTACTAAATTTGTCGCTCTGAATGTCCCACTTGATATCATTCATTTTTCACTGAGAAGTTTCCGAAGTAAGCGATATAGATTTTGTGCTGTATATTGCACGTTGGAGCCTTGCGTAGAAGTGAAGTATTTAAAATCCGTCAATGTAGACTAATTATACCTTACCCAGAGGGGTGAAGGATACATATCATTTGATGCGCTTAAAAATATATCAAAGAGAAGGAAGTGTTCAAAGTATCAAGCATCTTTTGACTAAATTCCTAGATTCGTATCATTCTTTCAATTGCAATATATTTTATATAGTTGAGCACACATCAGGAATTTACTTTCTTTTGTTGTGATTTAATTAGGAGTATTTACATACCTTCACCGGAAGGATTGAAGCTACATAGCAGTTCAGTTAGGTAAACTGACCTACATATGCTTTCACTCAAAGTTTTTTTTGTGTTGCTGCAAAAATACTCGGAAAAGTAAGATTGTAATCTCCGAAAGTCCTTCGTTTGGGAACACTGATCTATGTTAAATTGGTCACTTTGCACGCCCCTAAGGGGCGTGGTAGTGCAATCTGTTACAGAGTACCATATGCCTGATGCGAGTTCAATTATAACGAATATAGTGCAATTGAGTGAAAAATATGAATGTAGGAATATGTTAGTTACCAGAGAGACCGTGATCATTCAATCGATTTCTTCCAAGTTACTCAGTTTTATTGCGCAACATAATTGAAGGGAATTTAAATAGCTTTAGGCTACATATTGTGGATAGAACGATGGAACATCAAATGTTGGTAAATCGGTCAACTTGCAAGGGAGGTGCAGGATAAGGCATGGCAGTGTCGTCTATTTTCGTTCTCAAAACTTATATCACCAAAAGCAGAACATATGGAACAATCGGTATAATCGATTGGAAAATATGGAAGTAAGAATATATATGCTAAGTCGGTCATTTGCGTGAGAGGTACCAGATGGGTGTAGTTACGTGATCGATTTGTATCCAAAATTATACAGAGTTCCAGCACTCTGTAATGAATTAAGATATAAAATACCACAGCCAACTAATTCAAAATTGCAGAGAATTGCAAAAATTTCGAAAAGTCGGAATGGGATTCTAGTTGGACAAATAGTTGCATTTGTACAAAATTTGACTAAAATGCAACTACATGAATATTTCGAATATTTGTTTGGGAGGTGCCTGAAGAGGTGGGGTTAATCGATCTACTTTTTTAAAATTTTAAGTTGACCACAGACAACAATTTTGGTTGCTGGATATTACTGATGACAAGTTATAACGAGGAAATTGAATTTTGGAAAACCGGTGAATTTGAATGGGAGGCGCCAGAAAGAAACGGCCGATATAGCGCATTTATAATCCCCTGTTACGATTTAGGAAAATAATAAGTTATTCCAAGTTCTAAGTAGTTATCGGCAGTTACAGTGTCCATCAGCCACCCGGACATGCAGACGGACATCGTTCAAACAACTTAAAAGTCATGAAACGCATTTCTTCAAAAGGTACTTGGTACTTTATTGCTTTCTCCTCAGTGATACATTTTTTCCATTCTATCTGCTTAGTGACAATACCCTAGTGCCAATGCTTAGTGATAATCCTATTCATTACAATACCAATATGCTCTGCTGCTGAAAAGTAATCGAGTTTTACTGGACCTTCAACGACGTAGATGGCATGAATTCACAAGAAAGATGGTTTTGTTGTTCATCACTGGTATATCATCAGTTGGGTGTACGAGGTGTGTTCAAAAAAAAGGTGAATTTTTATTTTTCTCAAATTCATCAATTTCTGTTTTGTCTCCTTTAAAGTAGTCCCCTTCAGTTATAATACACTTGTGCCAGCGTTTTTTGCAATTCTCGAGGCAGTTCTGATATGTACTTCTTGGTATGTCCTTGAGCTCTCTTAGCGATTCGGTTTTCCTCATTCACATCTTCTCGACCTTCTGTGAAAAGCTTGTACCACTTGTGAATACAAATTTCCGATCTACCTGCAAAAAATTGTCAAGAGTTTTTTACATAACAGAGTATTTTCTGTACACATTAACAAGGGAGTATCGACTTTGAGAACGATTCCTGTTGGAGTTCCACAAGGTTCAATATTGTCTCCAACACTATTCGATTTTCACCTCCGATTTCAAAGCTAACAAGAATCAATCAGTAGCTTTTTATGCCGACGACTCTGCTATTGTAACTAGCGGAAAAGTGTCCAATGCAATAATTAAAAGAATGGAACAAACATTGCTGTCAGCTCAAAAGTACTTTCTTTTAGCAAATCACCAAAGAGAATTCCAACACGGCCGCTCACAGTTCTTAATACTACCATAAGCCTACAATATTCAGTGAAGTACTTAGGCATACATTTTGAAAAAAAAAATTAACTTTATTAAACATATTAATTACATATGTGCAAAGGCGATTGGATGTGGAAGAGCATTAAATATGTGCGTAAGGCCGATAATGACGTATGGATGTCAAATTTGGTATCCAAGTACTGCAAAGACAAACCTCAAAAAACTACAAATTATTCAAAATAAAAACGTGAAGATAATACATAATCTACATCGGAGTTACCCTACTAATAATTTACGTGATAACTACAATCACAAAATGCTCATCATCGTATTCCAAGAATTAACACAAGGATTTGAAGATAATTGCAGATCTTCACACTTTGAGAAATAAGAAATTTATACAATTAATTATATTTTTCAACTTCTTCTCGGAAGTTCTATAAATATATTCTGTTTCTCTAAACGTTGAAAGGTTTTTTTGCCATCTTTTTACCTTAAAATGTCGTAAAATATCTAAATGTAGCTTTCCTGTATGCTGTAGTTGATATTTGCTGCATACATTACGTAAAATCTCAAACTTTTGTATATAAATATTTTTACCTGCTGTGATGATAGTAAATAAATAATAAAAAAAAAATAAAAAAAAAATTCCATTTTTTACACAAAATTTGATGCAACTTCTTTGATGCATTTTTTCGATAGCAGAAAATGGCCGAACACGCAAAACACTTGTCATATTTATGCCTCTCACAAATAAACTAAACACGCTATATGGATACCCCCGTCAACATATCTTCGAGACGAGTATATCAACATAAAATAAATAATAATCGAAAGTCGAATGTACGCTGCCCGCGAAATTTGAAAATTTACCTTATTTTTTGAACACACGTCGAATATCTACTTACAAGCAGATTATGCTGAAAATGTCCGACATGAATTCATTGAACTTTGTCCGTTACACCAAAGAACAATGAAAACAGAAGACTAGTTTTCCTCGCAAATTACTTTTTTTTCATGACCCATCTGAATATAAGACTTTTAATCCTCGAGACAAGAGAAGCACTTTGCGAAAGAAATATCTGTAAAGTTTTGGAATATTTTAAGCCAGAACTATCTCAAATTCTTTTTAAACTTCAGTCCCTTTCAGTTTTAAAATTTTCTTGACAATGATATTTCTAATTTTGTAATAGTATTTTAATATAAAAGATAAAAAAATTTCAAAATCACCTAAATGTAATATTATTTGTTTCATATTTTCTTTATAACATTTTGTTGAAACTTCACATTGAGGAAAAAAATGCTACTTCAGATGAATTAAACTGGATATAAATGTTTGTTGTAGACCATCCTATGCGAGTTATCAAACTGAAAGTTTTAGAAGCGTGTGTTATGTCTTCATACTTTAACCCGGAGAAGGTATTTTAGTACGGCAGGGGAAACGTAAATTGGCTACATCACCCGCCCCTTCAGGCACCTCTCATGCAAATTTGCCGATTTGCCGAAATTCAATTCACACCCTGTAACTCGTAATTCGTAGACAGCTGCAATCTAAATTCTTGTTCATTGTATTGCTTTGCGATATCTGGTATAACTTGGAAAAAATCGACTAAGTATTTGCTGCCCTTTCTTAGCTTTATAGTCGCCTTGAACTCGGTCAGACTTCACACGCATCATAAGTTTGATTTGACGCGGGAATGAGAGGGAATGAGTATGGACTGCAGTAATGCTTAGACCGCAATGACTTAGATTTTGGTCAGTGCCATTTATTCGATAGAATAACCCCGCCATTACCTCCACCAGTACCTCTCATACAAATTACATAATTTAACTCATACAGCTCTGAATTCATATCACGTAAATGTATACGGCATATAAATACGTACTTCAACATAGCTCAGTTGCAGTCACTGTTTGTAGTGGCACTACCACCTTCAAATCTTAAGTAAGCGTGACAACAATTTTTTTTCACGTTTTAATGTAGCGAGAGACAGACTTCAATTTCATCAGTTTCACAAAGTTCTACGATTGGCCTAGTTTCAATCTATGAATAGAAAATTACAGTCGAAAAAGTGATTTTAGGTCATATCGGTCATTGTGTATGGATGGGCCGATGGCGTAGTTAACTTGTCCAGTTGTAGCCGTAAAGTAGACGTAGATTTTAATTACAGTATGCAAAGTGGAAATGGTTACGAAATGGCCTTTCGGAAGTATGACCAGTATAAAACTTAATACTTAAGGTTTATGGTAACGTGTATGGGGAATATTTGGAGGGATTCGATTAACTATGATTGAGCAACTTTTAAACGAACCCGACAAAGCTAACTGAATGGTATATTTAGTTCAATCGTCTCAAAAAGTCCTATAACGAACTTCGTCGTAAGGAATCTGGACAATAATGTTATACATTTCATCATATAAAATGACACATAGCCTTATCCTTGTTTGTGAGATTATATAAATAGCTGAAGCAGTTTTAAATGACAACTATTATTAAATTGTTTTATCATTACTTTTTGTTTTCTGACGTATCCCAGATGTCAAAAATGAATGCCACATATGCCACAATTTAAAGAAGACCATTTCGTCTAGCATTGTTTAAAATAAGTAGAAAGTAAAAACTTTGTTTATTGTGTTATGTTCGTCCTATTGTGTTGTCTTTTTTGCAACTAAGTGTACCTTCATATTCACAAAGTAGTTCGATAAGAGTAAATGGAAGCGATATACTCGTACATAAATGCTGGCTTATAGAATGACTACCTAATAACACTGCACGGGTAATCTCATGTATCTATAGTTACGACTCACATTTATTATACCTGCTTTTTGCTGGGATTCTATGAAGGTGCAACAAAATATTAGAAAAAGTGAAATTTTTGCTTTTTTGACAGATACTCTGAATTGGAAACTGCATAGGGACATTCATTAATACTATACTATGCCTACTTGATGCTACGAGTACGAGCCAATCATCAATTGGCATCCAATTGCAGTGACTTTGCGCGACAGAACTAAATTAGAAGTTATTAAATGTTCGCTGCACCAAGAGTGAAACTTTGTAAGCATTTTTAATTAAATATTCCGAACGTGTTGCGAGTGTAACCAATAATAATAATAATAACACTCGTAATAGCAGTGTTTCGACAGTAATAATAATTTTTTCGAATTGTCATTCTGGCAGTCATTTAACGAATTCCACTTTATGAGCAAACACCGAGCGAAATGGTAGCTTTACTCATTTCATATACGAGTATATTTCAATACGCCGCATACCAAGCAAATCGAAGGTTCCCCTCTAACGTTCCGTTCGTTATCGCCCAAACCACAGAAAGGATCAATTGAAACAGAACGACGTGCAATAGGGAAAAGCAAAACATAAACAGATTCCATAAACAACAGGTGGCGCAAAGCTTCTTTTGCCGTTTAATGGAACTGTCGACTGGATGCCTGAAAGGGGGAAAAGCGGAAAGCATTAAGGTGGAAAAAATGTGAATTTGTTTCCAGCGACAGTGTTGCGGTGGTCATTGAGTCGCAATTTGAGTTAACAGCAAATAAAACAAACAATAAATTTGACTAATAAAATTGATATTTATTTCGATTTCATTGGCCAACTTTAATCCACTTGAGTTGTAGAGTGTATTATTCAGGCATAAATTCTCAAATTGGTTTCGTTATTGCCACTGTGACTGCCGTTGCAGGTTATGCTCCTTCTGCCTCTTGCTACTCTTGGCCGACTGCCCTTTGAGATACGTACAAATGTATGTAATATGGAGGAAGGTGACTGAGCTCTAAGTAAATACATTTCCCAAGGTATCGCTTTGTCACAGAAGCACAGCCAAAGGAGGTTCACCAGTGCTTTGATTCTTTGAGTTTATTGAAACAATTTAAAGGTATTTTTTGTTTCCATAAGATAAATTTGCAAGAATTTTTTTCATTTAATAGAACTTCCACATCAGAGACTTGAGTTAAATACCGAATAAGGAATTTATTGTAAAGTCTTTAATGTTTACTTCGAATAAATATCCAAATTGTATTGACGAATTAAAATTCGTTTTCTTATTTGTGCACATTACATCTGATATCAGAATCGATTTAAGTTGATACATAACTGTCATATAACTGTCAAAAAATATAAAATCTGTATTCTTTCTTTCCGAAATATACTAAACTCTGAAAACACTATTTGTAGTCAAAACAATTAATTAATGTAATGCCATTAGACCCTGTACTAACTACTTTTTAACATAACTTGGCCAATACACAAAAAGGACATCTGCAACTGTAAATAGTTAAACTGACCTTTCATTTTGCATGTTATTATTGTCACTTAAAAGTACATTCAAATTCTTAGTGAGAAACTAACTACTTTGTCCCAATATGTTCCAAATTTGGCAATAAGATTCCATCTTATGGAAGTTTGAACACCGTTCTTGTAGAATGTTTTCTACAATTCTTCAGTAGTACCACTGGAAATATTATTCCTGATTGGCAAATAACGATTGGAATATCTGCCTTCTCTCTCTTCATCAATCACAATCTATGTTAAAGAAGGCGTAGCATAAATACAGAAATTTCAATCAAATGAACCGATTTACATATACCTGTCACTCAATGTATTTTAGCGTTGGTGCAAAATTGAGTCAGCCATTTATTAACAAATGCTGCAAATTAATAACTTATCGAACTTAATTGTTATAATTTGCTTCGTTTAGAAATTGTAATGCTATCATACTAGTTCGAGTAACATAAATTTCATACTACCATCAATGCATCTTACATAAATAAGATGCGATATGCCGACATCCTCAGCAACTTCTCTAATTGTGATTCGACGATTCTCCATAACAATTTTCTTCACTTTCTCAAAATTTTCATCAGTTGTTGATGTGCTGGTCGTCGCTTTACACATCTTCTCGATCTTCTGTGAAAAACGTGTACCACTTGTAAATATTTTTTTAACTCAGAGTTTTCTCACCGTATGCCACTGTCAACATTTCAAGTATTTTGAGCACTTATTTCAATTTTTTACACAAAATTTGATGCAACTTCTTTGATCCATTTTTTTCGATTGCAGAAAATCGCTGAACACGCAAAACACTTGTCTTATTTGTGCCTCTCACAAACAAACTAAACATGATATATGGATAAAACCGTAAACGTATCTTCGAGAACTGTTTTTTTGTGTCTGTCAAAACTGCAGAAAAAGCAATTCTGTGCAATTTCTCAATTAACCTGAGGAAATGATTATAACTATATCCGAATGGGTGAAGGTATGTATCATTTGAAATGACCGCTAACTTTCATACAAATAACCGATTTATATATCCTTAGATTCATATCTTTTGTACTCGGTTGCGCTAAATTCAGTCAAATTCGGAACACGTTATAGGTTTTCCAGCGACTTGAATTCTTATCCATAATTTTATTCTATAATTCTTGGTAAAAGTTGAGAAAATCGATAAGCTAACCATGCCGGTTATGGTACTTCACAAACAAGCGAACGATATACTTATTCTTAGCTTCATATTTTATATAAAGTAAAATTAAGTTTTGAAAAATTTGGTGCATTTTAAGGGTTTGCTAAGATAGTATCTGAGAATGGAAACAAATCGCATTGACAGATTTTCGCAACTTCTATTTTTTCCTGTAACTCCTAATTCGTAAACTGCAGCAGATTGAATTATTTTATTATTCCATTATTTTATGTCATCCGGTACTTTCCATACAAATGACCGATTTGATTTGTTGAGTAAGTTTAAAAATAGAATGCGTGTTAGTTCATTGAATGTAAGAAGCCCTCCCATGACTCATTCGTGGGTATTTCATATAATATTATTTAATTTTTGGAAAAATATGAATTTTAGTTTTTCCACATCAGTTTGTCCTCATATTAACCGTTAAATGTTTTGTTTCAATGGAGACTACATAGTTTAACTTTAAGAACCCCTAATTTGTTTGAACGATATGCATCTGCATGACCATCTGGCTAGCTGGGAGGACAGCTGTGGAGTCTCTACACCCTTCGTAAATGGTTATGAAATTTTTTGAAAATTGACCCAGATTAATTTTATAAGCTTCACAAATTGACAGATTTCCCGAATTCAGTCAAATTTGATACATTTTGAGCTTTTGGTGAGTTATGTTTTGAGAAAGGAGTTATGAGTAATGGAGTCATCGCCACACCCCTGTAGTGCCGCACCAGCACTATCGGAATTTGACATTTCGCTCTAATTCTTAGATCTAGATTGCATTGTAACGTGCGTTGTAATGATTAGTAAAATTTTTACTTTCATACTAATTATTTAATTTAACCAAATATTTCTAGATTTATATCTTTTACTCTACAGCATTATTTCCTGTGTAATTTAGTTAGTGTAGTTAGTGAATTTAGTCCTGCTAATAAAAGTAAACTGCATCATTAATGGGATGGAAGGAATTTATTTATTTATTTTTTTTAATTATTTGTAAGTCAGTTTGTCTGCTATAACCTAAACCTCATGAGCCAAGCTTAGGCATATGGTAAACATACCGCGTCGACACAATAGTGATTTTCTTTTGCGGTCATATTCATTTGGTTATGTGAATATGTATGATTTTGTGCCATATAATCGTCATATGCAGGAATTATTGATTTCCTTCTTTCAATTGATGAAAACTGCGGTTGAAGTTCATCAAGAATTTCAAACCGTTTACGGATATGCTGCTTTGAACGAAACAAATGTCGAGATTAGTTCCGTAGCCTTAAAGACGGTGATTTTGATGTTGACGATCGTTCGAGTGAAGGAAGACGAAAAACCTTTGAAGACACTGAACTGGCGGCATTTCTTGATGGGGATCCGTGCAAACGCAGGTTGAGCTTGCTTGATTATTAGGATGGTCGCTGCGATGGTCAGTGTTAATTATTACGAGCTATTGAAACCAAGCGAAACCATCACTGGGGATGGGTATGAACTTTAATACGTGGAGAGGCACAAGAAAGTGATTAGGCCTTAGGTGGCCAAGCCCATTAAAACCTTCCTGGATGCGTTGAAATGGGAAGTTTTATCCCCATCCGCCATTGTCTCCAGCCATTGCGCCGCCCGATTATCATCTGTTCCCTTCGATGGCACACGGTTTGGCTGACCAGCATTTCCGCTCATATGACGACAAAAAAAATAGGTAAATTTGTGGATAGCCTTAAAAGACAGTTTAACCGTGACGGAATTCGAGCTTTGCTAAAAAGATGGGAAAAAGCAGTACTAGCGATGGGCAATACTTTCAATGAATCATTTGTAAACAGGTTTTCATAATAAATTTGCATTTCTATAAAAAAAAAACGGCGAGAACTTAGTTGTGCGTCTGATATGGTTTGTTTTAGAACTTATTTGTAAGTCAGTTCATCTGAGAGGAATTTCTGTTCTGGTACATAATTTTTTATATTTTATTCAGGTGCGGTGAATATTAGCAGGTGCCAAACGTTTGGTAAAGTCAGATTGGAGAGCGACGATGAACCGTATTGTCTCGCCTCTTTTGGTTTTCATTTTACGCCTTTTATGGTGGTTTAGTTCAGAAAAATATTTAAATTATTAGATGATTCACTACAATCTGGCGTCATCGCCAAAGGATATATGTAAGTTAGTTTACTTAACTGAAATTTCTGTACCTGTTCGTTCAAATTTTATCATATTTGAACATCAAATGTTACAAAATGAACGTATCAGTCCAAAAACTTTTCGATATAACAAATAACTCTGTGTAAGACAGCTATTCAAAATATTCCTGCTTTATAGGTCTTTGAAATAACCATGCGAAACTAAAAAAAGTAGGCCAAAAATAGGCGAATGCTGCATGTCTCATGAACCCCAGTGACGCCACTGGGGGGCATAAGTTAAGTTAAGTCAGGTCAGTGTGGCAGTCTGAATAGACAGACTCACTTAAACTGTCTATTGTAATACCACGAAAACTAGAGATATGAATGTCCTTAGGTTCCCCCGTTGAACCATCCTGAGCGTCTTAAAAAGCTCTTAAGTCGGACAATATCTATATCGTCCAGATCTCCTAGGTCCCTAAAGAATAAGAGCCTTCTCTTCCCTACAGCTCCTGCAGAAGTCACTAGTCGGAACCTTCAATCTCACTGTATGTCTTTCCATCAGAACGCTTCAGATCTGGGCTAGGTCAGATTAAATGTAGCCTCGGACAGACGCCCACCTACCACCACCTACCCTGAGGCCCGGCACCCACATAAGACGAATGTTGAAATGCGGAGCCATCTCGTTAAGAGGTCTGTGGAATTTCAGGGCTAATGTTGAGTTCACGGAAGCAAAATCCAGGGATTTACTGGCAGCTCGACTGTCAGAGAATATGTTAATCCCCACCGTGGTGAGCACGTCATACCTCAGCCATTCGGCCATTTCCTTAATGACCAAAATTTCGACCTGACAAGCACACAGTGATCAGGCAGTTTTCTTGCTATACTTAGCCATAGGTCTTTGGAGTAGACCCCGAAACCTACCTGATTATTTAATTTTGAGCCGTCAGTGTAGAAGTCGACATACAGTCTTATACCAGGAGTTCTAAATTTCCATGTATCTCTATGTAGTACACGTATATGGTACTTCTTGTCGAACAGTGATTCAGTCAGAGTGTAGTCAATAGTGCGTTTTCCCAGATCGATCCCAGATTCGGATGAAGACGATATGATTTTTTTAACATTGTGCAGTTTTAAATCTCTATACTTAGGTTTTTACCTTATTTGGAATATTATCTCAATGTTATCACATATCCACTTGCTAATTTCAAAACTCAATATCTTAGAAACTAGAGAAAATTGTTTCAATTTATAAGCACCAAAATAAGAAAAATCAAATAAGGTATTTCATTCTTTCAGAACAACTCACTCGAACAAGCGTCGAATATGGTATATGGAAACTACTCAAAAACATACTACTGTTGAAATTATAGTGCCTTAACTGGGATTTCATATTAATTTTTTTTTTTGTAATAAAATAGCTGAAACATAAAATATTATTTTCAGTTTAATGATCATGGCTGACTACTAATACTACTGTTAATTTGTAAGGATACATACAACTTTTCGTTAGAGAAGTCAAGTGAACCTCTACATCCCTTCACCCAAGCCTTATAAATTAATATAATTGCCAAAAATGGCAATGGCTACTAATAATAAATGAAAGGGGAAAATTAGCATCAGGAAAGTCGGCCAGTTCGTATGGGTGGTATCAAAATTAATGGGACAATGTTCTCCATTTTCAAATTTGTGTGCCAAATTTGAATTCCGGAGAACTTCTTAAAAGAAGTGGGTTAAGCCGGTCTTTTATGTTTGAGTTACCAGTATTAAGCTTTATTAAAGCGACATAATGGGAACAATGGAGATTACTGCAGTTAGCGAGTTCGAGTCATTAGATGGGGTTTGTTGAGGTAGACAGTTATCGTGTCTACCAGCTAAATAATTCCAAAACTATATTTGGCCAGCAGTTACTTGGTACTTTGAATGCTTCTTTTTGAGTATTACATTTTTCCCTACCAATTAATATGTACCTTAATACCTTCGGGCAAGAAGGAAGCATTTGTGACACTTCCGCTTATTTGGCGATAAGTCAGTTCAACGTCCACGATATTTAGGATCGCAAGTGTCAAGAACGGCAACATTGGTGAACCAGGAAAACAGTTGCCTTTAAAAACATAAACTCATCTGCGAAAAAATTGTGGTAATGCTATCGATAATATTAGTAAACAATGGTTGAAATCATCAGATCAAAAAAATCCTTCAAATTTCGCAGATTTTAAGTGATATTTTACTTCAAATGTTTACTTTTCTTCAATTTAATCAAATTTTCTATTAACGCAAGAAATATCAGCATTCATTGGCGACGATTGCAAAGAGAAATTCGAAATTCACATGCTATCTAAAATGTGTGTGCCCATAAAATATGTGTTATACAATTCAAACCATATTTTTTCTCAATAATATCAGTTTTTCCACTCAACGAGCGCATGGGGAATTAGTCCTTTTTTCTTTGTTCTCTCCTCACATCACATGCACAAGAAATATTGATATAGCCATAACAATAATATTCAACAACTTGTTTTGCTCCTGGCATATGCGAGCGTTTCATCTATTTACATTTTATTCAATTTCTATGACTATTCGAGCCATGTCCACTAATAAAATGGAGAACAAAGCATCGATTGTTGGTCATTGAATCGCATATTTATAAATAGTTGGAAGCTATGCTGAATATTAACTTCGGTTGGATAAACAACCAAAGCTAATTGAGCAGCCACTCACAGTGACATGACTCCATTTCCGTTGTGGGTGGCGTGAGTGGTGATGCCGCCCTGTTTCTGTGTTGTTTTATTTAAACTTTTCTCGCTAAGCATTTTTCCAGTAGGTTAACACAATTACCACAATGATGTACATTTGGCTTGTTATTATTTGGTTATGTTTCTCTACTTCGTTCTTTGTGGAGTCAGTCGATTCGTTTTAAATGATTTTGACGAAACGTAAGTGTAGGACTACTTACTACACTTTCATACAAGTGAACATTCATTTAGACTTCCGTCCAACCATATGGATCGTTATTGGCTCTTTAGCGAGCAAATAAGTCACGCGGCGCTAACTTTCGACCACTGCACCCTTGCACAAATTCAAAAGCGTTCGGTTGTGACATCAAACTAATCTGTGGGACTTACTTGAAAGTGGGAATACATGAGCGGCTGCATGTGTGACTGGCACACGTTTTCGCATTATGCCTCAGCAGCTTTTCACGGATGCGTATAAACTTTGGTGAGTGTGTGGCCCCAAATTTGTTATATCATTTATGTGTCCGCAGATAAGCGCTGAAATTATCATAAAGGCGAATTAATTAGTGCAATTGGTGTGTCGATTTGATGCGGCGATAGTAATTAAATTTCAAGGACGCAAATGCATTTTGTTAACAAATATCTTGCATACCCATACAGGCAACTGAGTTACGAGAGATTTCAAATATTCTATGATGGATACATTTACCAATTGCTTTTCAATAGAGCTGGTGTGAAAAGGTGAATAATAAATACTAACAACATATGAAAAATCAACTCAAAATATGGGAACCGTTCAAGGGTAGCGCTTCCAACTTCTTAAAGAGAAAATACCTGTGAGTTCATTCAATTCAAATAGGTTTAGAGTGTTAAAAAATCGGTGTGTTTAGTTGTTTTGAAAAGAGACATTTTCAAAATAAGGTTTCCACCAGTTTGTTAAACGAAAAAGCGGTTTAAGTAGGTTACGGTGTCTATAAGCCCATTTCACAAATTACTATGTCTGGAATGGCATTGCAAGTTACCGCTTTAGGATAACGCAGTGAGCTCAAAGTAATATCTTGAAACTTATCTTATCACTCCCATTTCACAAGGACTTCACACCCAGTACACAATAAAATAATTGATATGTAGTCAGAATGTAGCATTCCTAGCTCGGCGCAGAAACTTTCTTTTGTATTTATGCTGAACTGTTAACTTTTTAACAGGGTTATAAATGTTAAAATATGTTTGGATGTCAGCTCATTAACAAGAATTTTAAAAATTGCCTTCTATTATAAATATAAAAATGAAACATAAAAAGAGCCCTTTCGAAATAAATTAAACAAGTCACCAAAAGGGTCAATTACTTGCATAATATGTTCAACAAACATGTTACTGATAGCCTCTCTCTATTTTCCAAATTACCGCAGAGAACCGAAATAACTGCACCATATAAATTTCACTTTATAATATCTTTAAATTCAAATTATTTTTAAAAACGCTCACGTATCAGGATAACATAAAATAACCCGGAAATTGGAGGTGACATCACACAGTATGCAATACTTACGTATGCTCAAATACACAAGTAAAAGGTGAAGAGATTTGGTTTTTACCATCTCATAATTGAGTCACTTCCATAACATATTCGCAAAGAGGAAAATACCTTTTGAAAAACGAAAACTGGTGATATCCGAGGATATTGACAATTGAATTTTTTTGTTGAACTTTAAAAAATAGTTTTAAAAAGGACTAAATTGACAGACAGAATTTTGTTCAGAACTATTTGCAGAATCTCCTACGCAGTTTACGATTTTCGACATTCGGGAAAGTATAATAAACTGTTTATCCTTAATTAAAATTTTTTACCAAAGCAGAGAAAAGAAAGGAATTGGACTATTAAAAGTTGACTGCCCCGCAAACGTCATAAAGACAATGACTTAGGAATATGTACCGAAAATTTCAGAGGAGGTGGACATCATGGTGGATTTCCTTGATGAAGAATAAAAATTACATTCCCGTCATCAAGAACGGGACAGGAATGTACTTGATGCTAAAACTGTGATATCTAATATAAACACCAGGCAGATTGGCATGAATTAGGATACGGAATTGAAGTGGCTAAGAGAATACTCGTATAGGCCTCTAATATTTAAAATTAATGAATATCAACATAAAAGTTATTCAGATTGGAAAAATAATAGAAGAAGATTATATTAAAAGTTAAAATGTATATTTTTCATGCGTGAGAGTATTTGATTGTTTGAAACAATTGTTTGAAACCATGAAGTTGTTTTAGCTACCATTACTCTAATCAATGGTAATGGTTATAGACCAGATATAGATAATTCCATTACAATTGCGAATTGTAATGAAATCGCACCATTTCCTTTGCATTAGAATCGACGTCTCACTTTCCACATAGAAAGAAATTTCGTGTAATTGTGAAAAAGACTAAATTAATCTGTCCCATACAAATTGATCGATTTATCGTGTGTTCCCATATTCCCTAGGATAATATCTATCATTCTATTGAGCTAAACTTGCTAAACTCAGTTCTGAGAAAGAAAATGGTTTCTAAGCGAAAGACAGTAAGTCATAACAATTATAAATTATAATAATTATGTTCAGTATAAGACGTTGGATGAGGGAAATGAACTCAGGTTTTGAAAATAATATTCGATACTATTTTATTTAATTTTGGGATTTTCAAAATCTAACATACAATCCAACATAATTTTGTATAAGAAATGGCGAAGTGAATTTATTTCAATTTTCAACGAAAAACGCAAATTCCTTAAAAAGGATATGTGTGAGAATAAGAGACCAGTCATCCAGTCTAAGATATACTCTATAAGCCCCCTAGACACCTAAATGAAGCTACGAAGGGAATTAAGTTTTTCATAGTAATTGAAAAAAAAGAAAAATAGTCTGATAAAGACAATCATCTACTACAAACGAACATTTCTTTAATAAGGCCACTGGCTGACTTATATGTAATTAAATAAACTTACTCAAACCTAACATATATGAATTTTCAGCGAAAACTCATCCATTCAATAGCTAAAGGACATGCAAGTGACTCCATCACGTGTTATTCATCGCGAGCTAAGATTACAATTGTTTAGTTTTATTGAATAAATTCTTTGTTTTTGATTCTTAATATTGGCCCCGGAGTCGTGGATGAAATTTCCGGGAAAACGAGAACGGGAAACGTATGTAAAATTTCTTGGGATTTCCACTCCGAAGGCTCTACATTTTATAATCTATTTAAAGCACGAAAACAATCTGTATTTTTTCCTACATTCTAACTTGGGACTGAAATTGTGCAATTGTACAATTCCATTGTTTTTTTCTTAAATTACTAATTATTGATAATGGTAAAAATTTATAAATTGTTCATGCTAAGGTATGCATAAATATGTAAGCATGTAACTACAACGAAAAATAACTTTACCAGTTACTTACTACTTTTACATTTAAATATTTTATAAAAACAATTCAAATATTAGTTATGAGAGCAATTAGCTAGTGGCTGATTCTGCTTTCCAAATGTGACCGTGGACTCTCAATCTGGGTTTGTGTCAGAGCATACCGGTGGCGTTTTCAGATATTTTGTGTTGAAATGGATCCACGTATTCAATTACCACGCATTGTTTGTTCTCTTTGTCTTGCTAAAACATGAATTCATTGGCTGGAAACCCCATTTTAGCAAGACTGGAGTGCAAATTTTGTTTCAAAGTGTCCAAATAAATATTGGCGTCCATTATACTACCATCTATAAATAGCATGTTGCCAGCGCTTCGAACCGGCGTACACACCCAGAATCCATCGTATCGGCCGCTAGATTCAAAAATGTTGAATTTGAATTTTTTGTCATCGCTTGAGATAACACGTTCCACAGTGGGATTGCTTCATACAATTTTGTGCAATAAATATAAGGAGTTGTCGTAGAGTCTTGAAATTCGGCATAGAGCGTTTTATGACGTAGAGTAGCAAAAGTATAAAGTTCCATCTAAATCGGCCACGCCCACCGCCCACCGCTCACACAACTCAAAATGAAATTTTCGTATAAATTTTATTCTGTTAGGTAGAAATTTTTGTAACTTGGCATGGATCATCTGTACTACGGAAACAAAAATTTTGGAAAGTTTCATCCAAATCGGCCACGCCTATCGCCTATATTACTCAGAAAAAATAACCATTTCACCCACTACCCGCCTGACTTATTTTCTGTAAAAATATTTAGTAGGATTGCCTAAAATAAAATAATTAGTTACATGTGTAAGGAAACTTATTTACTTACTCATCTATCATTTCTTTTACAATATCATCTAATTCCAAATGTTGTTTACGAGGTTGACGCCTTATTTTACTAAGAAAAGGATCTGATGACACCAAGAGACGGTTGAAAACATCAGTGTTAGTTGCCATTCTATTGCATTTTCTTGAAAACATCAGTCTATATTTTCTATAATCCTTGTTGCGCGCTTCTTCTGACTCTTTGGATAGCATACCAATAGGAAGAGTAGCTGCATCGATAATTTCTTTTCCATGCATTAATATTTTGTGCACAGTTACTGGCATATAATACCAGCGACATAAAGTTTCGCCGTATCCCGGGTGTAATTTTTAAACTTCGAAGAATTAATATTTCGGCCACATGTGATTATTTGTAATATTATGCGAAACCTATCAATTAATTCCTCTTAAACTTCAGTTATGTCAGCTACAAGTGACGGATTGGAAATAAACGCCTTGAGGTGTTGTCGTTGGAGGTCCCAGTGCCTTGCTGAACCTCATCAACACGTAAATGCATATGGTCTTTAAATGCGTTGTGAATTCGGACTTTCTTGTTTCATAGCCTTATGTTCGTCTTCGAGCGCCAACCACTTTTGAAATGGTTTATTGTATACGTGTTTTGTCTTTATTTCTTTGCTTAATTTGTAGCGTAATTTCTTGTGACTTTTTTCATAAAATTTATAACTTTGTTCAGCAGTACAAAATATTATAAGGATTTTTTTCTATAAATCGCAATAATATACTCCCTTTCTTCATTTTATTGCAGTCAGAGCATGGAGGTCGCCGGAGCTAACCTTTTTCTCATCCAAGGAAAACTTAGAACACTGAAATTTCTAGGGCTTTTTTAAAATTTAAATAGTTTCGAAACTATTTATGCTATCTAGTTGTCTTTTTTTCTTAAAGAATCACATAATACCATATTTTTAGAACATCATGACATAAAATAGTTAAACGAACAACAAATATTCATATACAGGCCCTCAAGTTGCATTAAAATCTTAGTCGTTTTGCGCTTTACTTCTCCCGAACATTTTTAACTAATTATTTTGCGATAAAAAATTATTTTTTTCAAAAAAGCAATGATGAATTTCTCTTAACTAACAATTCCGTACAAAATTGCATCATTACATTTTTAATATTTTACAGTCGAAAAATAGACTTTTTGCACTTAGAATCTCACTGTGCGTTCCCAGAATCATTAACTTTTGAAATATAAGTTTTTTTAGAGCAATTTGCTGTGCACACTCTACGAACAGTTTCATCAGACACATTGATTTGTAGTCCGAGTAGATTGTTAATTTTCAGAGCTGAAGAGTGTGAACGCAGTCTGTTTTCCTGCAGGATACGTCTTTCCTCTCTGCCTGAGAGCAACTTCGGACGACCGCTACGTGACATATTTTTCAAAGTGTCTCGTTCTTTAAAGTATTTTATTACACTTCGAATCGTAGTGGGGCTCCTTTCGAACATTTCTCAAAGGCTGATCTATCTTCATTGCGCAAATGCAAAATGATTTTTCTTCTCAGCAATACTTAATTCCTTGTCATTGTGCATTGTGTGTGCACATATCAACATTAACGAAAAAACTTAAAACTAAAAATGTATGCCCAAGTTATTCAACGCCATTACAGAAACCAAAAGTTAATCATAAACTCGAATGAAAATCATCAAAAACACAAAGTAATGGGAGTTTTTTCAACTGCGGCGAACACTTTTGTGTCGTAAAGTATGAACAGAAAATTGGTTTGCATGCTTCATATCATTAATAGAAGAGTATTCATTTTATTACTGTGTTATACTCGTACACGATAAAAACCCTTAGACGAATACTTTTGTGAGTCACCGAAATCAGTGACATTTTTTACTAATCTTAATAATTTGTATCACTTAACACAATTAGTAAGAGAGGGGCAGAAAGTCACAACATTTCAAGTGCCTCCTCTACAAATGATCTTAAACATTATAATGTTGTCTTTATCATGACCTTTGAAATGTGCATCCAAATCCGTCAAACTTTGCAATCTATCTTATATCTAGGATAATTTTTCCAACTCTAAGTGTACTCTAACAATCTAAAATAAAATTTTTGCTATGACTAAAACCTAATTTACTAAACTAAAAGCCTAAACTAAAAGCCTTAATTTACTATAACTTGCAAAATGTAAAAAAGTTTACATTTCGTAAATGAACATATGGCGACGGTATCGATAAATCATTTACCTAATTGGAATTTTCGTGGTTGTTAATATGTTTAAACATATACTTTCACACAACGTATTTTTGGGTTGCTGCAAAAGCGTTTGTGGTGACAGGAATGGCGTAAGTTAAAGTCATAAAGGTTAAATTACGTAGAGAAATGAACTCGCTCAGATTCTCCCCGCAGGTTCAAGCAAACCGTATCGTCCAATTTTATGTGTGGTATCCTAATAATGTCAGTTCCAAATGCTTGATGAGTGGTCAAATAACTGAATATAGTATAATTGAATTAAAGATGTGAATTTAGGAATATATATATATATATATATATGCAAAATTATTCTTATTGAAATGGTTGCAACATATATTATTTGAAAAAGCAAAAGGTCTTAATTTATACGAAATAGTGCTGCCGATGTCTCTCCGGTGCTGTCCGAAAATATTGAATGTCAGGATATGGTAACGGAGAATAATGAAACAAAAATGTTTTCTTCTGGCCAAAGCTGGGCTTACCACCGTAATTTTTTATGAAGGCCGTCAAATAATAATTCCAGATTGTTTTTGATTCACGTATCTGATTTTAAACCCGATCAAAATAAAATTAAGGCAAATTTTAATTCTGATTCAATACATAAAACGTACTGTTTCTCAAAAAGGTTTGGTTTCATTCGAAAACTTCTAGGTGGGTTAACAAAAAAA
>JAHXMU010000659.1:799619-824360 GCA_019455685.1 Philornis downsi
AAGAACATCTAGGACCGAAGACAATGTTGAGAGAGTTATGGAGTCAATACGAGGAAATCCACAAATGTCGACTCGCAAGAGATCGTTTGTCTTACAATTATCGCGACGAAGTTTGCAACGAATTTTAACATTGGATCTTAAACTGCATCCATATAAGCTGCAATTAACACAAGAATTGAAAGAGTCTGACTTCATAGCAAGGCTCGCATTTGCTAATGAAATGCTTAATCGATTTTCCAATTTTGACAATATCCTTTTCTCTGACGAGGCTCATTTCCTTATGAATGTGTTCGTAAACCGTCAAAATTGTCATTACTGGAACAGTGAAAATCCCAAAATCAAACACCAGAAACCATTGCATAGTCCTAAAGTGACAGTATGGGCAGCAATCTCTGGCAGAGGAATAATTGGTCATTTTTTTTGTCGAAAATGCGCGGGGCCAAAACGTCGCGGTTAATACGGAACACTATGTTGAGATTTTGGACGGATTTTTGGCTCCAGAAATTGAAAGTCCAATAATAGTGAATTCCAGAACTTGGTTCCAACACGATGGAGCTACCTGTCACACATCAAATGACTCCATGGCGGTGGTGAAGCAGATTTTCCCTGGCAGACTGATTTCGAAAAGAGGTGATATCTCATGGCCATATGATGTTTTTGGTTTGTAGTGCGTCTTGTTAGGTTATGAAGCTTTTTCAAGTAATTTAATCCTGCTGCTGTTTCTGCTTCGTCTGTCAAGTTTTCAAAATTTTTTCTAATATTGGCTCATGCAGATTTTCCGCTTTAGCAGTAATTTTGTACTGCGCTCTGATGCTGGAATTTTCTAATTTCTGTCCCAAGATGTTTCGCTTAACGGAAAACATTCTTTGATTAATTCTTCGATTTCTTCCCTATTTGTTTCTTCTTGCAATTTGCTGACATCATGACGTTTGTGTATCTTTTGGTTTTGAATGCTGGCTACATTTTTGACTTTGATTTGTTTCGTGGCGATCACTATGGATGTCTGCACCTCTTTTGGCGCAAATGTCTAATAATGAGCTCCTCCATTTCTGACGGATACAGATGCGGTCTATCTGGATATCTGTGTTTCGGCTTGGATGTGTCCGCGTGTACGAATATTTATGTACATTTTTGTGTGGGAAAAATGGGGCCTTCAATAGCTAACTGGAGAGTTTTACAAAATTCAATGAACCGTTCTCCATTGTTATTTTTATGCTCTAGTCCATGTGGACCTGCGGTCTGTAGCAAACAACTATTACCACTGTCTATCAATGCATTCAAATGTCTGCTTAACAGGAGTATGCCACAGATTTGGGGGCTGTGAATAGCAGCTGTTAGTTGGTTGCAGGATTCATCTTTCACGCCGTTTTCCGCATATTCTGTTGATGCTTAGCATTGCACTATGATAATACATTTCCAACGTTTCTGTAGAAACGGGTTGTTCTTATGCGGTCGGAGACTGGATTCCGTGAGTTTAAGATTTTCCTGAGCGCTCTTGTAAATATAAAACTTACTCAATCTTCTTTGTTATTTGCTTATCACTGTAGGTTACTGTTCCTATTGCTTGAACTTATTTCACTAATGCCACACCATCTCATTTCGCTGAATGCCAGCACAGCAACATTATATTTCGCTACTTGGAACTCTAGATGAGCAAGTCTTGAAGTTTCACTAAGCTTCTTTACATTTCATTGTCCTATTCGAATCCTCTTTCTAGTGCCAAGGTTGACTGATCGTCTAAAATCGCAATGAGTGGTTGATTGCCCCACTAGATCCTATGATAGTACTGTAGCTGCCGTAGACTCTATGCAGCCTATAATGGTAACACATTTCTATACCGAACCGCTTGCATCAAGTCAAACGTCTGCTGTTAGCTGTACAAATACGTTTAATGTGGATTCCACCGCGCTCTCTCCTCTCCAAAGATAACCATACCAGTTGACTCAACTTCTGTTTACCAATGTACTAGTGGACCAGCTGCCGTCCACTAGGCTAGATTGTGACCACCCCCAGGTATTTTATTTTTCGGTTGCCGGTTGAAATGAGGTGCAGTAAACGTCGCCAATTCGAAATAATGGGAGGATGCCGATGAAGGTCCTAGTAAACCCAATACGCAGTTTAATACATTTTATTAATGTTACATGTTTATTGGAAGTAATGAAGGAATATATCATTCGATAAAAATTGTTTTTAGAGTACTAAAAATAATTTAACCAAATCGGTTTCATGACTTTTTAAATCGATTGAGTGATGTCTATCCGTCTGACTGACCCGTAGGCACGATAACTGCTGCAAATCTTTAAAATACTTTTAAAGTTTTTGCAAATTTTGTCAAATCGGCTCACTCCTTCTGCTGCCTCCCATACAAACTGACGATTTTACCAAATCAATTTTTTTAATGCAACCGTCATCGTAATTTATAAGGGCCAATATTTTTGATCTCATTAAAATGTAAATAATTACTGATTGTTCATATCCCTAAAAAATGACACATTACTTAGTTTTACATCTTTTAAATAGTTGCACTAAATTCGGTCAAAGTTAGTTTGATAAACTTGGTTCTTTACTTAAAAATGTAGTATCTCCCACACAAATCACCCAATATAATCTATATGTTGCTAGATTCATATTTTCAGTCAATCATATTAAATTCAATACTGCCAAGGAATCACCAGGCTCTTGTCGAACTTAATTCTGAAATTAGAAATAGCATTCTGCATTTTACATTTTGCCCCAATGCAAAAGGATGTTGAGTGAAGTTATATGTAAACCAATTTAACCGTCTGAAATTTCTGTACTGACTAGTGTATCAGTATAATGTTATTTCTCTTTTTATATATGTGGATAATGTC
This sequence comes from Philornis downsi, assembly GCA_019455685.1. Taxonomy (NCBI): domain Eukaryota; kingdom Metazoa; phylum Arthropoda; class Insecta; order Diptera; family Muscidae; genus Philornis; species Philornis downsi. Next base: position 802,472 of record JAHXMU010000659.1, read on the forward strand.
CTTCTTGACTAAATGTTATAAATAAAGCTTGAGTAACGAGATATCAGTTGATTTTTTTAGTTGTGCTGGTTTAGAAATGTCCTTTATTCCCGGTTTATTAGTCTACCACAAACCTTCATTACACCGCAGACAGTATTTTTGACCCGATAATATTTTCTATCTCTTCTTATACCACCAAAGTCCGAAAAGCTCATCTTAAGACAATGACAGGAATGTTCATTAAACTGCATGTTTCCCATAGAGGAATTTAATTATACTTCTATCAGTATAAACGATAAAACAGCGCTTAATCGAAAGATTTTAGGCTAATTGAAATAACTAATAAAATTTTATAATGAATCTTGAATTTAATAACGTCATTAATCGCTAGTCAGCTGAAATTAAAACTCGTAACGATTGAGTTCATGAAATTCAGAAAATGTTTATGGTCTCTACCATTGGACGTGAATTTGCAAATGTTGACTTCATTTTCAGAAAAGCTGCTGCCTTGTCGGAGTGTAACATCTTGTGAATGTTACCCTCTCCCAGGAAAGAATACAAAGTTTTTGCCTTTGGTTAAAAAAGTTTTAAGTTTAAGTTTAAGTTTTTGGTTAAAAGTTTTAATGTAAGAGAGTTTTGTCTCATCTGACAATATATTACGGTTTTCCATCCACCCCCTTCAGTCACCTATAGACAAGATAACCAGGTAGAATTTGTACTATTTTATGCAAATGAGTGGTGGTGAAAATAAGTAAAAAAGGTTTCAGATATGTTATATTTGGTTGACTTGTTTAATGTTGCATGAAGCAAAGTTTATTACCAGGATGGGTAGAAGGATATATCCCATTTACATTTGTCCCCTGTTATAATTTGTATATTGGGTTGTGTCAAGTTTTAAGAAGCTTTAAACAAAGTACAAAGTACCTGGTAACCAAATGCATTTCAAAATTTGTGTGCCGTTTGAGCGATGTCAGTCTGCCTGCTTGGATGGCTGTTAAATGTTGTAAATTTTTATGGAATTTCGTCAAACTCAGGTCAGGTCAGGTAGTAGCGGGGATTACAAATGGGCTATATAGGTGTATACCTTCTGGTATCCCCCATACATATTGACGGATTTTCCGAAAAAGAGTTTTCTCCCCTATAACTCTTGATTTATTGTATTGCTTAATAATGTTTGGCAGAATTTGGAATGATCGATTGATTGACAATACCCCTTTGATACCTCTTATGCAAATAATCGAATTAAATCATTTATTTTTCGATTGGTACATCTTATGCACTTTATGCACTTTCGCCAAAGAGGGATCTCGAAATGAAAAATTGCCACATCTCTTCTGGTATGTCCCATATAAATCGAACTGTTTAGTGAAACAGTGGGAATGAATGCATTCCCAGTGTAATTTATGTTAATAATGCGTTTAAATCGCGTATAGAAGTTATTAACGATGGATCTTGTCGCTCCAGGTGGACCTCTATTTGTTGGTGTATTGAATTTGGTCGAAGATTCCAGGTTAATTAGAATCCATGGTCTATATGAAGTTGTTTATGGCATCTGCTGGTATTGATGGAAAGGTAAGGATTTGGATCGTTTGACTAAAGTTATCGACAGGAAATTTAATTTCTCAAATTTGCTCTCTTAGTTGCAACATTTGAGCACTTTTGAGAAAAAATACTCTTTGCAAGGCATATATTGGTAGATATAGAAATATAATATATTCTGCTTCTAGCGTTTCTAGTTCTATTTCGTACTTTATCTGTGTGACTCGTGAGCATGAGCCAGGAGCACGATAACTAGAAAGTTCGATAACGTACGAGTTTTAAATATTAATCAGGTTCATCTGAATGAAGCGTGACTATAATAGACTATAATGCTTATTTAATCGTACACATAGTTAAAACGCTATTTTAGATTTTAGCGTAGTGGGATAAAATAAGAAATGGGGAATATTATTCCCGAACGACTTAAAGGATACCTCATGTTCCACAAAATTTTAAAGCTAAGCTAGTTTAAGGTTAATCAAATAATTTTAGATTAATGAAAAGATCTACGGCCAAACTCTTAATTAGTACCTACTGTCAACAATTTGGCCTATTGGTGAAGGAAGCAATAAGTCGGAGATGATCAACTTTGGCCAATAGGAGCGAAATTGTGTTCCATCAGGATAATGCCAGAAGAAATCTTTGTATGGGCGGAGTTTTCCAAATTGACCAATCTGGCGCGAATGATGTAGCCGGTCATCGACCATTCATGGAAGAAGATACATGAACGAGGAAACTAGCCGGCCAACAAAAAAGACTCAAAAAATTGGGAAAAATGCTCTTTATTTTTCAATATAGTCTCCTTATAGCTCGATACACTTTTTCCAGCGATATATTAATAACTTATATATCTTGTTTATAGTAAGAACCGCCAAACCAATTAAAATAGCCATCAACCACCTCTTCACTCTTTTACCACCAAATTTTTTACCACCAAGCCAAGCAGTGGATGTGTGAACTGGAGTCTTAAAGAAACAACACTTTCTTTTTGGACAGATGCGGCCTTTTTTCACAATTTCATCATTTCTGGCTCATTTGACTGTTCCTTTGTCTCAGATGTGAAGTGGTAGACCCATATTTCATCGATGGTTATAAATAAACGCAAAAATTCTGCTCTATTACGGTAAAACATCGCCAAACACTCCACTGAAACATCTTCACGACACTGTTTTGCTCTACTGAAAGCAAGCACGGCACCCATCTTGCACACAGCTTTCTCACCTTCAAATATTCGTTCAATATACAATGTATATCATTTTTGGAAATGCCTATCATTTCAGGTAGTTCACTTTCAGCCTACGATCATCCAATACCATTTTGTGGATTTTCTTAATCGTGTCTCGTGTCTCAATTAATTGAGCATTATGGTGTTCAGATTGGCAGCTTGTAGTGGCTCGTTTGAACTCTTCTACCCAATATTTTACAGTCGTAAGTGAAGAAATAGACTCCCCCAAAGTAGAATTTGGTTCGACTTTAATATTGGTTGGACCGAGACCTTTTAAATGGAAATATTAAATTACATAACATTGACTAATTGTTTCCATGTTTACAAATTCACTGAGATCGTTTACTTTTGATGGCTAAAATAAAAATACTAAACAACGTGGCACCTTGAAAGTTAAAACATATGTTTTATATGGTTGCCACTTTTCACCAAAATGATTTTTTTTAGCTACTGGCACCATCTATACGACATGTCGGCTAGTTTAGGGAATGTCCTCGTAAGTCAGTTCACCTGATTGAAACTAATGTTATGTTCATGCACGCAAAAAGTGTGAGTGCCAGTAAACATTATATTCAGATTCTAAGCCATAAACATTTCTGAATAACGTTCGTGTCTTATCCAAAGAAAACTGTTTCTGCTAAATATTATCGAATTCCGATGACAATTGTGGGGTCTAAGCGATAAACTAACTCTTGGTTGGCTCATCCGTTTATGTGCGAACTGTATATAAATTTGGACCTTAGGTGATTGGAATAGGAATCTTGTTTAATACGAATGATTTTGTCTAGCTAAACAGACAACTTGATTTTGCGTAAATGCCATGCATCTTTCTCCCATTGTGCATCCACCGCTCGTTTTGTAAATTGTAGTTACAGCAGTTGCATATTTGGCTTGCCGCGAGTGTGCTGGTAGAGCAACTGAAACAATTGAACTAATATTGATGTCTCTGTAGCATTTGTTCTGAAAAATAGTTTTGTTAATTATTTGCACATTTGTAATTCTCCCCCCACATGTGACCTCGTGTGAATACTACAAACACAGTTCCAACGACGAAAAGAAATCTACAAAAAAGTGGAAACAAAACATGGCAACTCCATTGAGACATGTATTGCACTTAATTGATACGCAATTAGCGAATAAACCGATATCCATACACACGTATGTGACTACCTACATACCTATATGTACGTATATTTTTATGTATGTTTATTTGTCTGGAGATGTACGTTATTTTTCGTAATATATATTCACATTTGTACTGATACACAAATAGTGGGCACTGCTGTGACAATGTTTGACACACAGCGGCGCAAAAGCACACAGTGCACTGTTCATGTAGAGCTCCCAATCGGAAAGTAATAAAATTCAAAACTCAAAACTGCCGGGTTATCTATGAAGGCATCTGGAATTTATCAGAATATAATATGCTTCACCATTTTAATGAGAAGTTTTCTAAAGTGGGGCATGCATTAATGTAATCAAAGCGTTTGGCATTGTCAAATCCTGCGTCGTTTAACGAGTCCTGCGTCGCTTCATTGGAATCCCATTTGGCATGTGCCATGAACAAGTGCTCACCCAAACATGCAATAAAATACTTAGATAGGGTTAGAATCATAATTAGCAATCTTGAATTAATTAATTACTAGGCTATCGACGTGTAATCATCCATGGAGTTAATTTTGAAAAATATGTGGTGTGTTTGTACAAACAGCGATTGGAATAGTGAACATTTCAGGGAGATATATTGTTACTGTGTCTGTACGGGGCATTCTCACATATGACTTACTGCATTACCATCATTAATTTTTATACCTTCACCCAAAGAATGAAGGTTTGTAATATTTGATACGGAGAAAATGTAACATCCAACGTTTAACAAAGTCCATCTGTTTGTATGGGGTATCCATTTAGTGGTTTCAAATCCGTCGGTCTGGCAAAGCTGCCAGATGTTGAATATCAGTCATCTGAAGTGTTATTTATTTAGTGGAAGAAAATACAAAAGTGGCACTTTTCGTGCATTAGAGGGTGATATGTTCGTCATAATCGACCTAATGTGCAAGGAATTAATCTTGCCAAATAAACAAATTTGGAGAGACTGGAAGCGTTACAGATGTGGTCAGGCCTGTGCATCATCGCAATGTACGCAACTGCAGAAAATATCGCTTTTGTCAATGAAAGTATGTCGTATAATTCGAATTTGTTAGTTCCACGCCGTTCTCAGCAATTGGGTCTTATGTCTCTGTTAGGGTACTTGCATTTGGATTTACATCTCTATCTATATACAGTCCAACTCACGCAACAATTGAATCCGGCAGACCATTCACAACGCCGTAGATATGTTGATTGGGTGCTACAGCAACAGGCTTTCAATGCTGATTTTTTAAACAACAATTTCAACATTTTAATAAAGCCTTCAATACCATTAGACGGACTATCATATGGGAAGCATTGAGAAGAAAAGGAGTACTCAAAAAAATAAATCCATTCATTTACGAGGATACAGAACATTCAGTTCTTCACAGCGGGAGCATTAGCCAATCATTTCGCACTAACGCTGGAGTAAAGCAAAGATGCCGTGCATCACCTCAACTATTCACCATCATGGTGGATGATATCATGAGAGAAGACTGTTCAGAGAGAAGATAAATTACATTGAGTCTCTCGCGCCAACTCGAGGATTTTTTATATTTGTCTACTTTCGCACAAGATCTACAACATGCAAGCAAAATTAGATGTCCTGGAAAGATTAGAGTGCCATGTTTGACTTGTCAAGCTATTAGAATTAACAATGTTAGCACAGTGAATATCATGCTACAAGGCCAACCAGTCGAATACATAGATATCTAGAGAATACCGGCACAACGATTGGCGGCGCGGAAACAGATGTAAATGACCGATTCAATAAAACGAGAGCGACATTCGGACGACTACAATCAGTATGTAGAAGCTCAGGAATATCCAGACGAAGCAAGCTTAGAATATTCAACTCATGTGTAAACTCAACTCTGTTGTGCGGAAGTAAAAAAAACTTGGCTAATATCGAACACCATTACGCAAAAGCTACACGTATTCATCAACAAGTGCCTCAGGATCATATGCAGGATATTTTGGCATAACAACATCAGCAACGAATCTCTGGAATCTAACCAACGAGGAACTTATATTAACACAAATAACACGTAGAAATGGAGTTGGATAGTCACACCATCAGAAAGAAGCCTGATAGAATCACATGGATAGCACTAGAGTGGAATCCTCAATGCTCAAGAAGCCGTGGTCGACTAAAGAACACTTGATGATGCACGATACTCCAAGAGTTAGAACAGTTTAATCCAACATGGGAAGCCGCGAAAACAACTGCAGCAAACCGGGTAAGATGGAGAAGCGTTATGGAAGCTGTATGCTCCCAAGAGAGGTAATTAAAAAACAAAACAAATCAACCCATCTGGTAGCTTCTATGAAAATCGACCGATTTTCAGAAAGCATATTTTTTCCTGCAATCCTTAATTCATATACTGCAAAAACTTAAATTTGTTCAAATCCCGATATTTTCCACGCAATGTAATTTGCACACATCTCGTATTCTGAGAACGGCAAATGACTTATACCGCCAACCCATTTGGAGTACGTCTCATACAAGTTGACCAATATATCGAAATCAAATTTTTCTACCGTAAACGTCTAGATAGGAGTACCTTAAATTTTTGTCCATTGATAATGGTTGGTCAGTTGTGAGACAATCTACCAGTTGGCCGGCTCTTTCTTGTATCTCTCACATAGATTGCCTAAATCATAACATGTGTTCCTACATTCACTTTACCTATTCCATTGTATTAAATTTGGATTAATTTAGCCAGAGTCCGGCGTTTCTTAAAGTTAGTTCAGAGAATGAAAGTAGCTTAGCTGCTCTTCTTAGAAAAGTAAGTTATAAAAGTTAACCTCCGTAAATTATAACTTTGCATCGCAAAAAGACGTTAACTGAACGTGTATATCAGTTCACATGACTGAAATTTTTATTCAAATTTTTTTTATCCAAAAGGTAAGTAAAATAAATTGTGACACAAAACACAGATAACTTTTTTTTCCACTAACAAACAGTATCGATATTTCCATGCATCTGTGCTTTTGATTCAATGCTTTGTTGGTACCACTTCTATCGAACCGATCATTCAAATGACTACAGTATCGATACTCTCCACAGTCCTTTGACGTGCAGTCTTTTTACGTGCAAATTCCTTGCCAGCTGAACCAATTCCTCCCATTTGTCATTTCAAGTTCAGCCTTCAGGTATAATTTGGATCAATTTTTAACTCATTTATTTACTCCTTGAATTCGAAAGTTTGTATTTTCATGATATTCGATGATAGAATGCGTACTTCTAATTTTACGACTTAAGTTTCTGCTATTTGATTCCAGGCAGCTACTACGACCTGCGAGGAATTCATTGATCCCCATCCATTTTTGGTCCCTTAAAATCCCATTTAATGCCTAGAAATACGAATTTTTGAAAATTCATCTTCATCACGTTCATACCTTAAAAGAATAATCCGTATTCCCAATTTCATGACTTTAATTTTTGTCAATACAGTGTACGAATATTGTGGTAACTGTTTGATCTTCTTAATGTAGGATTCCGAAGAATTAATTTTTTATAACGCACATACCCGTAACAGTAATCCTTGCATTAATTTGGTGATTCCATAATAATTTATTTGATTCGGGCAATGGTATCATTTTTGTCCTCATACTTTCAGGTCTACGCTAGTAGGTGAATTTTGACATCTAATTTGATAATTTAGACTTCACTCTTTTTTTCTTGGCAATATTTTTTCCCCTTTTTCTTGTTCTATCCGTTAAGGGCATTATATATGTGTATATATGTACTCGTATGTAAATGTAATTTCTCTAAGTGTATATTCTAGAAACATCGTTAAGATCGTTGCCAGAATATTGAACTATCATTTATGCAATCTCTTTCCCTCTTTTTCTGTAAATATGAAGTTTCTAGAATTACGTTTACGCTAGTAAGTTATGTTTGTTTCTTTTACACTGATAACATATTGTTATCTCTTTTTCACCTGTTATGTAAATATTTTGTAAATATGTTTGTCTTTATCGCCATTTACCATTATGTAAATATGGGTTCTCTCAAATCTTTTAGCATTTTCTATAGGTAGAATAAATTAATGAAGTTGACGTTAAAATGGAAATAAGTTCCACGTTTCTAAAGAATGAATTTCGATTATGCCCAAACGCAGCTTCATTATTTTCGCTTCAGCGATCTGTTATTAGCGATCGTACTGTTTAAAAAAAAAGTGAAAACTTGCTACAAAAGTGGTGATTCAAACGTGGGCTTTCAATTCCTTCATCGATGACGCTCATTTCTCACTCTGTGGTTACGTCAACAAGCAAATTTGTCGCATATGGAGCTCGGTGAACGAAGAAGTGATTGTGGAAAAGCCATTTCATTCGGAAAAATTAATGTTTGCTGCGTATTATTATTTGGAGTTGCCATTGGGGCGTAGATTTTACAAAACTACATCAAAAGAGGCGGTCATTTAATGGCATTAAATGACTTCGTACATAATGGCGAAGTCAAAGTATTGTAATGAAACAAATTTGAAGACGAAAAATGGATAACCCTATATATGAAATACATAATAAACACTTATATATATTATATGTGTATATATTATGTGTATACATACAAATATTATTGTATATAAGTAAATATACGAACATATACATAGGTATATAAATTTTGCGGAAGGACAGAAGAAAACTGAAGCGAATCAGTCTTTAAGAAGAACCACTCTTCTGCGCTAGTCCCGAGTAGGTGGACCATTATGAGGTGAGTAAACATGTTTGCCGAATCTGGAAGCATCGCATGAAGACCGTGCCATCGAGATTCCTATGTTCGGATTCAAGACACAAGTGCGGCTGTAGCATCGTCAATCCAAATCCAAGCGTTTCGACAGGAAGCTTGTCGTCGCAAATTGGAAATAGAAGAGTCATTACAACGCGTAATTCTAGATGACTTAAATTTGTTTCCGTACAAATTACAGGCAAGTAAATCATCTGAATTTGCTTACTCGCATGGAATTTCGACAAAAAATGATTGAAATGGTCGAAGAAGACAACAGCTTGATAAATTGCTTGTTTAAGTCTAATGCGGTCCATTTTAATCTAAACGGCAATGTAAACAAGCAAAATTGCCGTATATGGAATGAATCTAATCCAGAAATACTCCATGAGATGGAACTGCACCCAGAACGAGTTACTGTGTGGTGCGCAGTTTCATCAACGTGCATTGTGGGACCATACTTCTTTGAAAAAAACAATGTAACAGTAACTGTAAATGGGGACCGTTATTTAAAGGTGTTGAAGGATTTTTTTTACCAAGAACTGCGCCGAAAACGTATTCGTTTCAACAGCATTTGGCTCCACCAAGATGGAAAAACAGCACACATAGCCAGACTGGTTATGGCGGAGCCCCAACGAATATTACCAAACAAATTAATATCCAGAAACGCCACTTTCCACTGGCCCCCAAGGTCGCCTGACCTGACTGCACCAGACTTTTTTTTTATGGGGTTATGTCAAGCAAGAGGTGCCCAAAACAAAACAAAGGAATTTGACTGAATTGAAGCAGTCCATAATTGAGGCGATTCCGCAATGAATAATTTTCTATTCAGTTGCCGTATAAGCGTGAATAAGCGTGGAGGTCATTTACGGTCTATCATATTCAAACCCAATTAGTTACAAAATAATTAGTTGTAAAATAAATTAAATACGTTGTTAAAAAAGTTGTTTGAATTTGTATTACCGAATTCAATGTAATTGAATAAAAGATATGAGCATAAGAATATACGGGCTGAATCAATCACTCCTTTGGGAGGTTTCGAAATGTGTGTCGTTACTCTGCCGATTTTAAACAAATTTTGCCTAAAATTGTAAAGCAATACAATGGGCAAAAATGTAAGTTATTAAAGCCTTCCCTTTAAATATTGCAGAGAAAAGATTAAAAATTGTATTCGTTCGGGTGAAAAATATCAAAGCCGTATTATTTTAGTTGTTACTTCCAATGTTGTGTATTTACGTAGGGATCTACTGTATCACTGTGTGTTGTGATTACAGAAAGGATCTACTGTATCACAGTGTTGTGTGATTACGGTAGCATTCTACTGGGTCACTGTGTTTTGTGTCTTTCCTATTCGTGCCTAGGACGCGTATCACCTCTGAGGTGATACCCGTTTGCGTATTTTGATAAAGGCGTAAGCTCGCGCACTTAATACAGCGCTCTACAGTCTGGAAAGAAAAAAGTTTATCTATTCTCAGGAGAGAACCAAACACATTGGAACGTTTTTTTTCTTCTTCTGATCATCACAACTTCGTGCGTCACGTTTACTTATATAAGACGTTAACCTGCTCTAAACTCTATTTGACTATGCTATGCGAAAACCAAAAAGCAATCGTATGGGAGATACCGGGGGGAGTGCGTCAATGTAGCCAGCTTAAATATAAGGGATTATTGCTGGATTTAAGTTTTTGTTTACTGATTTTACGTAAAATTTTTAAAATGTTAAAATCACTACATTTTTCGCGCTGCTCAAAAAAAGCAGGAACACAGATTATTTCGGATTTAAAAATTATCTCTAGCTTATATGAGAACGAATATTAAGTGCACAACTAAATACTCGCTAGTAGATGGCGCCAGCTGTAAGTGCTAGTCGATTCTGCCATAACCTAAACATGCTTGATTCATATGGTAAACACACCGCCTCGATACAATAGTGATTTTCTTTTGACGTCATATTCTTTTGGTTGTGTGAATATGTATGATTTTGTGTCAAATAATCGTTATATGCGGGAATTATTGATTTCCTTCTTTCAATCGAAGAAAACGGCGGCTGAAGATCATCCAGAGCTTCAAAACCGGACATGCCGCTTAAGGTAAAACAATGTGTCGAGTGTGGTTCCATCGGTTTAAAGACGGTGATTTTGATGTTGACGACTGTTCGCTTGAAGCAAGAATATAAACCTTCAAGCACACTGAATTGACAACATTTCTTGATGACTACTTCAGTACTTGGAGTTAACCGCCAAGCCATTTCCAGGCGATTGCATGCGTTAGGATTGATTCAAAAGCAAGGAACTTGGGTTCCATACGAGTTGAAGTCAAGGGATTTTGAGCACCGTTTTTCACCTGTAAACAACTGCGTCAGCGACATAGCCAATAGACAAAAGATGAACAGTTTTATCGTGACGGAATTCAAGCTTTGCCAGAAAGATGAGAAAAGTAGTACCTAACGCTTGCCAATACTTTCAATGAATTGTTTGTAAACATTTTTATAAAAAAAGCAGCGAGAAATTATTTGCGCACGTATTATATAAACATGATGTAGTTTACTATTTGATCAGTGGTCATCACCTTAAATGAACTTGTTATATAACCACCAATAGGAATGCTGATTTTTTTAAGTCCTGATAAGCGCTGAAAATGCAAATTACCACAAATTTGGGTCATTCCTGTACATGGGGCTTTCATTCTCTATTTGATGATGAACTTAAGGCCACTTTATATGATACAATTCTTAATATTCGACTAATCCCACGCTACGCTTATTCTATTGCGTTGCAAAGGTTCTACAACACAAAAAATGGGCACCATCTCTATCTTGGCTTTTGCAGTTTCATTATAATTTGAATATACTGATACTGAATAATATAAGACAGCAGTCCTGAGACATGGCTGAACTTAAGTGCCAATCTGATATTTTTAAGGGTAGAAATTTGTTCGTGTTATCCGCTATATTTACAGAGAATTGAAAAATGCATATCGGTTCAAAATCAAATCAAATTGAATCTTCCCTTGTAGTGGTTTCTCGTGATGCTTGACATGGATTAACCAGACAATAATGTGTCATTCAATTCAATTCGGTGTTTGGTGATGAGGCACTGTCTCGGGCCACCGTCTTCTGCGAATCTTTCGAATTGAATCCGTGAAATGACATTGCGAGATCGCTTTACAGCTTCTATTGCAAGTTGCACTGTGCTAAACAAAAACTTTACAATAAAATTCGGATAAAGATAAGGTAGCTTTTTCCTCTCGTACTCGTACGTCTTGAAGACAAACTATCTACTTATTTCCCATGGCCTCCAAATATAAGTAATCACATTTTTTGAGTCTTATTTGTAAGAAAAATATACATATTTGACATTTTGGTAGCATACGTATTATACTTATACGTATACGTTCAAAATCGGAGAATTTAGAAAAAATTGGTTTGTTCAGACATTTTTTTCGTGCCTACACGGAAAAACGACTTAAGTTTAGTTAGAACAAAGAGTTTACTCGACATTATTATTGTATTTCATATTCCGATTCTCAAAATTGTAAAAAAATTTGCATAGCAGCGATTTTTGTTGAGTTAAGTAATATCTCTAATTATTAACATTAGTAATAAATTAAAAATCTATAGCTTTACCAATATATAAAAAGTAAAAACTGCGAAATTTGAAAATTCACCTTTATTTTTTGAACACACCTTGTATATTCCTTGTATTTTCCCTTAACTTCTCATGATTCCTTGTAAGCACAGGTATATATACTTATGATTGATTACATGATCCTAATTACCTTTAATGTCTTCTAAGTAATATATATGCAATTGCTTTGCAACTATACTTTTATAATTATCTTATTCATTAATTTTATATAAGTTTTTGAAATTTTACGTTCTTGTATTTTAGATCAAAAAGTTAACAGAGTATGGAAAATTTTAAAATATCACATTGCTAAATTGACTCATTATTAGATTTTGTGTCGTGTTCCTTATTTCATACGTAATCCTTTATTTCATTTTCGTTTAATTAATTTTCAACTTTACATGATATTTACAATGTCCAGCTTGAATCAATATTTAAAATATGATTGGGTAGATTGGGAATCGTTGCTTCCATAAAACACACCACCACCTAGAGATATAATAGTGCTTAAAAAGTATTAGAACAATAACAAAACTCAATCATCATTCGACATGTTCACTTTCCTATTATACGACAAATATGTACTAACATCTTGTGTTCTCAACACAAATGCCTCAAAATTACGCTGTATTCCCTCGAAATTCCGTTATACTCAAATGTACCCATTCAGAGTTGCACAATTGTATCGGGAATCTTAAAACACGTACACAACAAATGCGAATAATGCGTATTCAAAGCAAATCGTTGAATAAACACTTCGGTAAATGGAGGCATTTCCGCCAGCAGTGCGCGATGCTATCGCAACGCAAACAATTACGATCCACACAAAAAAGGGTAAAGTGTTAACACTTTTAAAAATTAAAATAAAAGCCACGATAGCACATTTCAAGAGCAGCACAAATTTTTGTACACAATCCTCGTAGCCCACGTAGTTGTAGCCCTTGCGTTGTGAAGGGAATGTGTACGTATGTGTGTGTGGCAGAGAGCGTAGTTCCCGGGCAAAACATAAAGAGAAGTGGTTGAAGTTTGACGCGCGGTCGGATGTAGCACAAGCAGGAAGTGCAATTTCAATGGCAATCAGCGACAGTGCCAACAGCTGCCTTATCAATGCCAAAGGATCGCTCATTCGCCATTCCTTTACACAATCCGATAAGCTCACTAATACGCGCCCACACATGTATATGTATATCAAGTGGTCGGTTAGTTGGTCGCCTAGTCTTGTATGCTCCGTGTGTATTCCGTGTAAGTGCTCGCGCGTACGTGTGTTCTAAACCATTCTTATTGTTTTCGCATTTTTCTCGTAATGGAATCCTGAGGTTTTTCTATGACGAAATTTTTGCGCAGTTTTATTTTTTCGGGAACCGACTCCACACTAATATTCACACAATCCTCGGCAGCTCGTAGTGGAAGTCTTAATGTACTTTAAGCTTTAAATACTAGTAACCAGTGCGTTTGGGTTAGCGTGTGGCCTTGTTGAATGGAAACAAAGGGATTTTATGTCAAAAACATGAAGTTGATATGGTTAAACGGCAGCACAAGCTAAAAGTAGAAGGCCTTAAATTTTGCCTTTTTAAGAGAAGGTAGCAAATTTCGGGACCCAGGTAGTTCTGCCAACAGTTTAGTTTGTCTTTGAAAGAGTTTATACAACGACGTTTGATTGGCAAAATTTGACGAAAATTAATAACTGTTCAACAAAAACTTAATTTTATGCACGAAAAGAAAAAGAAATCTAAAAAATCGATCTAATTGTGGTTGCGTGCATAAGAAGCCTTTAATAAGTAATTAATAGGTTAGGCGTTACAGAGAATAATAATTTTTTTGCAATTTGTTCTTAAATTCTGTATCGTATTCGCTATAAATTTCTCGACACAAATTTTCGAGAGCCGTTGTAAAAAATAATTATAATGGACCCATCATTAATTAGTCTAAAGCTTATACCTTTTGCTAGAGACATACATATTAAATTGTCTCAAGTTAGACAATTTGATATTAAACACGAATAACGAAAAGCAAATTTATTATTTCAATTTGTATAACTTTACCCGAAGGAATGAATTATCAAGAAACTTTTGACCAAATGTGTTTTATGATTTTTAAAGTATCGGGTTGTTCGGAAAGTTCGTTTGGGGTTTAAAATAAATTTAGTTACAAATTTCTATACAAGAAAACAATTATTTCAATCTATTATATAATCTCCCCCTTTTTAATTACTTCTTGCCATCTCTTTGGGAGCTTTTTAATTCCCCTATCATAAAACTTACGTGGTGTTTGTGAAAAGAGCATTCCATTCTATTTTTCACTTCCTCGTCGTTATGGAAATTCAATCCTTCAAATTGCTGATCAGATTGCGGACAGGGCGACGTCAGGGGAGTATGGTCGGCGAGCTAAAACTTCCCACCCAAGCTCTGACGGTTTCTGGCGGATCCGCAAGGCAGTGTGAGGGCGGGTATTGTCATAATGAAGGCCAGCTTTAGAGGTGGATTGAGGGGTTCATTTGGCTTTCTCCACGATATTTTCCGCGTTACGAGATTTGAAAATAACGGTTATTTTTTGTTCCCACATTCCCACATTGTTGTAGACTATTCATTTTTCATCCCCTATGATGAGGTTCTTCAGAAATGGTGTCCTGTTATCTCTTATCCTTAGGTTATCGGAAACGTCAACTCAATTCAGGTGGTTGGCCTCGATGAGAGAATAAGCCTTTTTATGAGACTGATTTGTTGATTATTTCAGCTATTTTCCTAATTGTTGCACGGGGATTAACAATAATTAAATCTCTCACCTCCTCGGAAACAATTTCTTTCGGTCGTCCTGATCTGAGAGCGTCCGCTACGGAGAAGACGTCCATTAGAAAATCTTTTAAATCTTCTCTGGCAAGTTTTTCATTTGGTCCGTTTTCTTCATAAGCACACTTTATTTTTCGGTTGGCTTCAGGAGCCGTTTTTCCTTTTAAGAATTAATACAGCATAATATGTCGAAAATGGCCTTTTTCGCTTATTTTGCCCTCTTTTTAATTTTTTTTTTTAAATGCTGTAACCACTCACGACTAGAACGACAAAACAAGTAAATAATAGTAAACAGTTTTGAGAAGGGGTAGGAGGAAGCTATGATGGTGTTTGAAGGAACTCTGCGTATGGTGACCTAACGAACTAACCGAACAAACTTTCCGAACAACCCGATAGATTGAGCGACACAATATGTTTCGTAAATTTTCGTGAAACTTCTTACAAATTGGCAGAGCCCAATATTTCAGCTGGTCCGTTTTCCCCAAATTTATTTCCTCGTAACGCCTAATTCGTAGAGTGCAAAAACTTAAGTTTTTGTCTACAATCTGCCTTCATAATGTTCTTTAAAAGTTGGGAAAAATTTATGAAAAAAACATGTCGCTTCCATAAAAATACAAATGTCCCAGTTAACCCATAGTTGTTTGAATTCATATTTTTTATTCAAATACTAAACGCATTCAAAAGTTTTAGAAAAGACGGAGCGCATTGAAACACCACTTTGGTACCTTCCTTACAAATTGTTCTAAGTAGTAGGTTGCAGTTCAGTTCAGTCATTAACCACGCATCTTTTTGTAGTTCCCTCACAAATAATCAATTTAATCCGTATATTCCAAACTCTCACGTGCAAATTGACCGACTTAGAAATATATATTTTTTGCTATATTCTGTAAGTCGTTGGCTGAAATTGCTCTATTTTTTTGTGAATTAAGTAGCTTATTAATGGTTGCAAAAAGTTGGGAAAAATCGAACGGATTTTTACGCTCGTCACTGGCTCATCACTATCATACCGACTGCTTAGTTTAGTTCGCAATTTCAATTTAGGATAATTTGTTTTGCGTCAGACTTCTGGTACTGCGAACGGATTGCAGTGTCACAACTATTAGTGTACCGCATATACACACAAGTTGGCCGTTTTAGAAAAACTCAGTTGTCCCTCTTCAATTTCTAAACGGAGGACTTCAGAAAGTTACAATTTTGTTTTTTCATTGTGCTTTAATTCAGGCTATTTTTTTAATAAGAACCAGGCGATTTTTGTACCTTGAAACAGTGATCTCGCTTAATTTTGGTTCGTCGATTACGTTCCGATGACTTTTATACCAAAGGTACGCATTGCTTTGGAAAGCCAATCGTCGAAAAAATCGATAGAATAATAGAACACAAGCACTGTTTCGATTTCTTAACTTAACATTAGCCAAAAAATAAAGGTGGATAAAAATAGAAGATCAAGATATGGGTGCAACAACGCAAAAAAGAGACGTCATGAGCCGCGAATTGCTACAAAATTGAAATTGATGGTAATTGGTTATGGAAAGTGGGCCACTTAAAACAACGTCAAGTGAAAGTGGGAGTGGCCCTGCGTAAGCGATGCCAAAGCCAGGATTGATGGTCAGGAATGTTTCGCAATTTGTTTAGCGGTCAAACTCTCAATTCGGACCCGCACTGTCAACAATGAGACCATCACAAGGTAGCAATCAACCGGAGGTGACTAACTTTGCCAATAGGGGTAAGGAATTGTGTTACACCAGGAATACGCTAGGCCACGCATATCGATAGTGACTCGCTAGAATCTTCAGAAGTTTTCGTGGGTGGTTGTCATGCACCCACTTTATAGTTCGAACCTGGTACCGAATGATTACCTGTTTCTATCCATGGTGAATAATTATTCGTCTCAAGAAAACCTTGTGAAATTCAATGATCCCAATTTTTTTTTAAGGACGAAGCTTTCTGCGGGAGGAGCAGAATTTTCAAAATGATAATAAATTATTATACGAAACGTACAAATCGAATCATTCTAATTACGCTAAGTAAATCCTTAAATATCATGCAAAGGCAATGGATATCTTTTTATTACTACTTCTATCAAACGTCCGCTGGCGCAAAAAATTTACAGAGTGCCATAAAGGACGCAATAAATCGCAGGTACTCATAAAAAAATCGCTGAATTAACACACAAAGCAAACTTAAAGCCTACTGAATTATTTAGGGGTGGAATCATTGGTTCTTGCCAATTTGATCAAATGCAGTCAAATTTAATTGGCTGAATGACTGATGCATGCTTAATTATATCATAAATAATGTAATTGAGTGATAGTAATGGATACAGAAATATATGGCTCAATATGGGTTAGATAATTTATGTTCGACGTAGCAGAAAAGCCGTGGTCATCCAAACGCCTAGCATTATAACGCAATAGAGTTGACAAATATTCAAATTTTTCCAGTGAGCGAATTAAGAATTAGAGGGAAAAACATCATCTGGATAATGTGGTCAATATGAATGGGAAGCAGCAGAGAATTTCCCACAACCCGTCCATCATAACTATAGGTAAGTTCATAAAATGCATAACATGAGAGATTTTAATGCAATTGAATGAAAGATATTTATTTATTGAATGAAAGATTTTTACGGGAGGTTGTGCTTACATGGTCGATTTTTTAAAGCTTTACCATAATGTTTGGTAAAACTTGAGAAAAATAAATCAACACAATACGATGGGCGAAAGTCTAGGTCACTGCAGCCTTTTAAATAAAAAAAAATCGAAGAAATTTGTTTATGAAGTACCGGGAGGAGCGTCATAATACCGAACACTTTCATTCTCAAATCAGGTATTAGCAAAAACTTAATGATGGCCAAATTTCTCTGATTTTACTACTGCTAAACAAAAAACATGAACTTAAAAATATAAAGGTTAAATCGGTCTAGGAGCGGAATGGTTACCTGATTGATTTTTTTTTCACCTCTTGCTAAACAATTTAAATCGACGTAGTGACCGAAGATTTATGTTACTGCACTGTACGAATGTCAAGAAATCGCTCAATTTACATGTGAAATGGCAGAAATTCTGGGTCAGTTTCAAGGTACGATTAGGCAAAATAAATTACATTATATTTACGCATTTTATATGTTCTTCACATTTTCTTTTATTTTCCGTTTAAATCTAGAATTTCAGGTGACCAAAACTATGGAATACTTTACCAAATAACTCAAAAGAAAGAAGATTTTTTTTTTCTTGAAGAAATCAAAAAAAAAAAAAACTGATAATACAATGTAAATGTTGACGGTGTTAAAAAAGCTAGTAAGTACCGTAAAAATTAATTTTTGAATGACATTTCCCAAAAATGTCATTCAGTTTGAAATAAAATGTAATAAAAAATAAACCGTTTTCGTTTGACGTTGTCGTAAGTGACTCACTTTTCATCACTAGTCATCATAAGTTTCAGGAATGATTGGTTGTTTCAGGGATGTTGCGATTCCACCCTGATTATTAGCGTAATGTTTAGCTCCTGGTCAATCCAACAGTGCTTACATAACGGTCGGATATGGCGATATCGGCTATTCTATCGAGGTTTTCGAAAATTGACTTTCCACAACGTGGTGCATCTTCGAAATCAAAGTCGGGCAATCACAAAACTGTCGGAGTAGTTTTTTGAGTACGCAATCATACACTTCTAAAGCCATCTGGTGTGACTTGATCACGTTTATACAAAGCGAGATATAAATTATAGAATTTATCTATTGGAAAAATAATCGATTTTTTTACCATGCGTTATATTTCAGTTAAATTAATAGGCTTATTATGGTGAAAATTTTCACAATAATAGATTTCAATATTCTGGTTGATTCCCGATTTTCTTCTTTGGATTTCTGTCCATTAAACGAATTTCCCACAAGCCACAACAATTCTAGGAGTTTTCGTCTAAACGAAAGAAATTGTTTTTAAGCAAATTTCAAAGAAGCTAGCTTTGCCCCTTTAATTAGAATCGAAATTTATTGATTTAGAATCCAACCTCCTCTCCTAACTCAGATTTTTATATTTATTAACAAATAACTTAATCTATTTTCATAAGATGGATATATGATCGTAATATTCTAGTTCAACACGTATATGCAGGATGTCAGAGGCATGCTTTTTCTTACGAAAATATATATCAACTGGTTAAAATTATTTTAAAAGACAATAAGAATGTTTCGCGTAAGTATAGTAATGTAAAAATGTTTGGGAAAGTTTAAGAAGTTTGTTATAAGTTTGTTTAACTGTTTTATGACCTGAAATAAATATGGAGGAAATATAATACTTTCATTCTAAGAACAAATTACTCACCCAGTTTCGTCAATCTAATTTATTGCATTAGACTAGGCCTCAGAAGTTTAAGCAAATCTGTCTCGCAACAAAGTTATTTGTAATACATAAATAAAAAGGCCACTCAATCCGTTGCCCTGATATAACTGTGTGTGTGTGTTCTTGGAAATATCCTTTTGAGGCAACAGCGCACGCTTTATTCACATTTCGGCTTAGGCTTAGTTTCAAATGATGCTGGTATAACAACCTTTCCTTTATGAAACTGTGATGTGCTCGTATTGGAAAGGTAAAGATTTTTATTATTATTATTGTAATGATTTTTTACCAATCGCGTAGAAAATGGATGACAGGGTGGGGGATGGGGGGATATAGGCTGGAAGCAGATATTAGCAGTGTGTCTTTGAAGGTATAATGAAAGCACATTGTCATTTTAAATATTTCATTTTATTGTCATTAACATTAGAACTGGCTCATGAAATATTCATTAAACGAATTTTCATTTGCATAATGCTGACCTCCATTTACCTATTGTTGGTCCCGCACTGTCTCACATCCTGTTCATCCTCACTTCTGATCTCTTGGAATGTTTCCTCGTTTTCTTCACGCACATTCCCTTACAACTCATTTATTGAAGTTTACTGCTCTTGATTTCGATTCGGCTCAGTGCCAGGTTAACTTTAATGTCGGGACATTTTCGTTCTTTTATTTGAAATGTTATGACGCTTGGCCGCCGCTATCCTGAAAAATATCCAATTGTTAAGTAGAAAATTAAAACGGAAGTCATTTCGCTATTGTACCCTCATCACATTCCACGTTGGCCTCCATCAATCCATTTGCCATTAACCTTCATTCGAGTTGTGTTGCTGTTATTGTAGTTTACATCATTTCTTAAAGGTAATTTCGAGAAGTTTTCTGGGAAAAATTAGCATTTCACTTTCGACAGGCTGCCGGTATGGTTGACTGCTGGTTTTCACAAAAAGTTGCACACGACATAACCTGATGGCATTACGAACGTAAGATGTTGATGTCGATGATGAATAAGAAGGAGTCGCATACTCTCCACGTTTAGCTGAAGATTTGTCTGCCGGCGCTGTTAATCAACGCTGGAGATACGAAACCTGTGGCCCGTGGCTGTCTCTGTAATTGTGCAATAAAGTTTTTAATTAAAAATGATTTCATGGTAATTGAAAATTGGCCTGTAGCAATTTGTTGTCAAAACTCTATGCAATACAATGAATTACTTTTAGTCATCCGAGATGTTGACTTGGCATTGCAGATTATTCGTCTAATAGTTCAGTACTTTACATCATTAGCATTGTCTCGAGAGCAAAGAGGTTTGCACAATAATAAATTGAATAATGTCAAAAAGGCCGTGGAAGTTCAGAACCCAATAAAAAATATGGCCTGCAAGATAATGGCAGTATAAGTAGGTTGAAAACATTAATTTTGCCCTCACAAATTTCGATTTTCAATTCAGAACTTTTCGGTTCAGATAACATTGCAAAACAATGTTTTCATAAGTGTAAGTGAGACATATTACTTCTTGATTTCTGATATGTTCAACACGAGTATATGTCAAGCACGGCTGAATGGGATATAATTATTTAGCTTTCTTTTCATATTTTAGAGAAGAAAATGCACAAAATATTTTTTTATAAATGTTTATTTACTTCATTACACTGGGCGGCAAACAAATCGTGCTACGGTGTAGCAGTAATTGTTAATGGGAAAAGTTATTTAAAGATATTGCAGGAGTTTTTTTTTTACCCAGAACTGCGCCGAAGACGTATCCGTTTCAACAGCATTTGTCTCCACCAAGATGGAACAACTGCACACATAGCCAGACCGGTTATGGCGCAGCTCCAACGAAAATTGCCAAAAAAATTAATATCCAGAAACTCCACTTTCCGCTGGCCCCCAGAGTCACCTAACCAGACTTTTTTTATGGGGTTACGTCAAGCAAGAGGTGTGCAAAATGAAACCAAGGAATTAGACTGAATTGAAGCAGTGCATTACAACAATAATTGAGGCGATACCGCAATGAATAATTTTCTAATCAATTAGTTACGTGGGAGGTCACAAAACTAACCGACCTGATGTATAGACGGTGCCAGTGGTTTGAAAAAAATTATTTGGGCGAAAAGTGACAACTTTATAAAATATGTGTTTTAAGATTCAAGGCGCCACGTTGTTTAGTATTTTCATTTGAGCCATCAAAAGTAAACGATCTCAGTGAATTTTTAAACATGGAAAAAATTAGTCAATGTTATGTAATTCAATATTTCCATTTAAAAGATATCGGTCCAACTAATATTAAAGTCGAGTCAAATTCTACTCTGAGGGAGTCTGTTTCTTCATTTACGACTATAAAATATTGGGTAGCAGAGTTCAAATGAGCCGCATGATCTGAGAAGGCGTATACCGTAGTCGTCGACCAATTGAGGTGTCCACGTCAGATGATCGTTAGCTGAGGATGCGTAAGCTAGTTGAAATGGTATGTATTTCAAAAAGTACTATGTATATATCTATATACTATATATATATATATATATATATATATATATATATAT
>JAHXMU010000659.1:824460-858532 GCA_019455685.1 Philornis downsi
ATTTGAAGATGACAAAGCTGTGCGCAAGATGGGTGCCGCGCTTGTTTCAGTAGCAGAGTAGCAGAAACAGCGTCGTGGAGATGTTTCAGTGTTTGGCGATGTTTAACCCCAATAGAGCCGAATTTTTGAAAATACAAGGAATTACAGTATTTCGCTTTTTGGCATTCTAAACTCGAAACATTATGGCTCCTTATTCTACGTAAACCTTTACGACCTATCAGTTGGGACACTTGGTGGTTTCTTTTTTAAAATGCAATGAAACAAACGCTAGTCAATATCTTTACAGGCATTCCCATGGAATGAAGTAATGGCGTCATAAAATATACATATTCCAAATCGTTAAGAACATCTATATCGACCTAAGCATGTCCGTCCGTCATGACTGTAGGAGGCACAAATATTTCTACAAAAATAACCTATAGTCATAAGCCGTAACCGTAACCTATAGTCATAGCCAGTAGAAAACACTTACCAAAACAAAAAATTAAACTGATTTTAAAATTTTTCCAACAATTTTACAATCTATTGGTCAGTCAAGAGCAATATATTTAATCTAGTAGAGTACATGTACTGAAAACAGTTATTCCAAATCTTAATTTTTTAAAGGCCGTCTTTCTTTGAACAAAAGAGACAATCCGAAGAGAAGTAGCCGATCGTGGCGCGTCGGTTAGTGCGCGTGACCTATACATTCATTGCTGACACACATGTCTTCCTTCTTTGATTGCCGTTCACAATTTTTTCGATTATACGAGTGTATAAATGTCAACTTTATTCAAGTGAATGCACCATTTAACTTGTCAAGGACATTTTTCAGTACATTTTCAAATGTTTCATGCTATATTCATTACAAGTATGTTATGCATAAATGTCTAAGCAGGTTACTACATTGATTTGTAACACCACTTCACAGTGTAGTGATTTAACACTGTACGTATTTTTTTAAAGTTGATAATAAACATTGGTGACACCATCGGTGTGGGATGACCCAAATCAATTCGCAATAAGTGCAACCCGAGCTGGTTATTGTTTTAGTTGTTCTTATGGTGACTAATGTGGAATTGTGAATTCACTTTTTGATTCGCCTCAATTTTTTGACTAGTTTTGCCAGCCTCATAAAGTAATTACCGATTGATCAGCAAGAATTGCTTTTTGGTTTTCGATCACTCACGGCATAGCGAAGTAGAGTTTAGGGTGGGTTAAGTTTTTATACAAATAAAGATGATGCATAAAGAGTAGATCAGAGAAAGAGAGAACAAATGCCCATAAGTGCTATAGAGCGCTGATTTAGCGCTCAAGCTCGCGCCTTTATAAAAATAGGCTAATGTGTATCATTTCAAAGGTGATACGCGTCACTATACACGTTCAGGAAACACTAGGAGAAAGGCAGTCACACTGCAGTCACAGCAACAGGAGAAACTCGAATCCTTTTGAATTACACCATTACCGAATTTAGTGATTGTTTAATGTGATTGTTTAATGAGATGTGGTCAAAGTGATCAATGATACCACCACTCCACAAGCCACACCAAACGGTTTTATGCTAATATATTTTCCAATCCTATAATGTATACAATGTATTGACAATGAAGAATAAGCTTTCAGCATATACCAACGCTGAGGATGGGTAAAAATGAGCGGAAAGAAGCTGTCAAAAATGTCGGATACAGACGGGCAGATCCGAAAATTTAATCCGCCATTTGTCATTTAGACAAATCCAAAGATTGTTCGTTCTAGCGCAATGCTAACCCAATCCAATCAAATTATATGCAGTACTGTAGTTTCATTAACGAAACCCATTTTTTCCCTGTCCCAAACTCATCGAAAAGTTCGTGTGTTCGGACAAACCCGTTCATGGGGTCGGGTTCAGCGATGGTGCACATTATTACAGCTCTCAAGAGAGTCATCTATTTGTTCAATACAAAAATATTTGTGTATATAAAAATTGTATAATTACGATTTAATTATATGTAAATTGTATATACCCATAATGGTTTACGATCGAATGAACCTGGAATTAACTCAATACCTGAATCCAATTTCGTGGGCAACATTCTACACATTACATATGCATAATATTGTTACTGATCAAATTATCCATTTAGACGAACAAGCTACTTTCAATGTTGTCTAGACTAATATATTTTTCAAATCATCTATGAACTACACATTTACTGCCTTTAATACGTTGGACAGGACCGGAAAGATATAATGTTGTTTGAAATCGTATTTCTATTTAAAAAAGGGGGAAGAGTTCCAAGGTCATGGCGCCTGTTTTTGGAATGCGCATGGGGTTATTTCTATGGCTTATTTTCAGAAAGGAAAACCCATCAACGGCGAATATAATGTTAATTTATTGCAGCGTTTAGGTGATGAAATTATTGAAAAGGCCGTATTTGGCGAAAAACAAAGTGTTGTTTCATCAACACAATGTTGTTAAAGATCGAATTGCTTCATCATGCATCTTATTCGCCAGATTTAGCTGCCTCGGACTATTTCATATGCAATCTATATTGAAAAAATGGATCAGTGTTAAGAGATTTGCCAACAATGACATTTCTCACCATAAACAGGGTAAAGAAACTACAGAATATCGCTGGAAAAAGTGTATCGAGATAAAATAAATTATAGTGAAAAACTAAGAAAAATTGTTTGTGTCTTCTTTGTTAGGTCGCCTAGTTTTAGGGCCGCTCTCGTATATAAAATAAGATTTAATTTTCAATACAATAAAAAAAAATAAATTAATAAATTACGTTTATTAAAAAAGAGTTATTTGAATTTCCTATTGTATTGTAATTGGTGCGCCACCTAGTATTTATTTAATGAATTATGCTGAACTTGTTGTTTCACCATATTCAATGTAAAAATATTGCTTTTTTTTTTTAATTGGATGGCACGTTATAATGGAAATCTTTCTCTTTTTTCCATATCCACAAAAGATTTTGCAAACACTTCCATATGTTTGAAGCAAAGTCACCAATATTTGCTGCAGTAAACACAAGTAAGTGGCCAAGAGCAAACTTGGATTGGCATCTAAATTAAGGCCAGTGCGATATTTATTCCTGCGCCACCATGAATTGTAGTCCACAGTGTAGTGTATAATGTGTCGGTTCGATGGCAGCCAACTCGGCGTGGCGAAACATCTTCTTCCATTCACAATATATCCCACGATCAAAGGAAATAAAGGAACATCTAGTGAAACTTGTGTTTTACAATTTTGAAAACGATTCACATAATTATGTCCATGCCATTTATCAACCACATCCGCTCATGGCTTTTAATTAACGTAAAATTTGCAAACTTGTTGGAAAAATACTGGAAGAAATAAATTCTTCGAAACTCATGCAAGGCCATTGCTTACGCAAGTTTTATTTTTTTCAATATTGATGCCTGCAAGTCGCATCTTGAATTCTTATACATAATAATCGTAGTTTTTTAAAAGTCGAATAAAACACTCAAATTTAGATAATATATTAAAATTTTTTATTGGAATCGATAAATTGGTCCTTGCCGTTTTATTTTTAAAGATAATTTCAAGTAAATGTTGTCCGCGGCTCCGTCTCAAAATGTCTATTCGGAAGGTCCAATTTTTCGTCACTTTTTCGAGCATTTCGGCCTATATTCCACGAATAACGCGTGTTATATTATCCTGTAAGGCTTCAATAGTGTTCGGCTGGTCCACATAGATTAACGACTTGACATAAACCCACAAAAAATAGTCAAGAGGAGTTAAATCGCAAGATCTTGTGGGCCAACTCACAGGGCCAAATCGAGAGATTAGCTGCTCACCAAATTCATCCCTCAACATATCCTTTGTTTCACGAGCAGTGTGGCATGTCGCACCATCCTGATGAAACCACATGTCAACCAAGTTCAACTCAGCCAATTGAGGCAAAAAAAAAAAAAAAAAAAAAAAATCGCATATCATGGCTGGATACCGTTTGCCGTTGACGGTAAAGTTTCTTCCACTGTCGTCTTTGAAGAAAAATGGACCGATGATGCCACCAACCCATAAACCACACCAGACTGTCTTTTTTTCGGGATGCATCGGTAATTCATGTATTGTCTGTGGCTGTTCATCTCTCCAGATGCGACAGTTGTGTTTACGTATTTGCTTAGCAAGTAATAAGCTTCATCGCTGAACACAATTTTTCGATAATACAGCGAATTTTCATTGAGCTTTTGTAAAGTCAATTCACCAATAATTAGACGTTGTGGGTAGGTCATTCGGCTTCAATTCTTGCGTGAGTTGAATTTTATAGGCTTTCAAATCCAAATCGGCGTATACAATTTTCCTTGTGGTTGAGTAACACATGGCCAATTGCTGAGAACAGCGACAAATTGACATTTCACGATTGTCATTAACACTGGTCTCTACGGCTGCAATATTGTCTTCGGTACGCGCTCTGTGCATGCGAATCGATGGTATTATGTCTAACAAAGTAAATTTGGTGCAAAATTTGGAGATAACAGCACGAATTGTTGATTCAGCAGGTCGATTATGACTACCATAAAATGGTCGTATCAAATGAAGCACATTTGTCACAGAGCACGAATTTTGATAATAAATTTCAACGATTTGCAATCGTTGCTCGTTTGTTAGTCTTTCCATGATGAAATGGCACAGTATACTGTACACTTTTCACTTTGACAGATGGCGTTTGGACGCCATTGCCAACCAGTACTGCCAACATGGAAAATTTAAATCTTAAAAAATCACCCTGTACTTAGCTCAAGTAGGGTGATCATGGCAGTTCTTTCTCGTATCAATTACCGTCGTATGATACTTTTATTAACGTTGATAGAAAAATATTGAAAACACATATTTTAGAAAAATATTGAAAACACATATTTTTCTACCCTTTTTTTATTTAGTCCGTTCTGGACACGACCATCGTCAGGATGAAGTGTCTAATGTACTAAGCATATTTAAACCAGATGTGGTTTAGGACTTTTAGGTCTAGTTGGCATTATAATTGTTATGAAAAAGCGGTTTACCAAAATTCAACCTGCTTGGCTGAATTAAAAAAAAGTGTACCTTCCTACAGCTGCTGCTTAACTGCTTAAAAGACATGGAGCTAAGAATATATGGATTAACTCAATCATTTGCATGAGCAGTACCGTGAGAGGTGTGGTTACATTGTCGATTTTCTCAAGATTTTCCAAGCATTATAAATCAATATAATGGGCTAAAATGCAGAATACTATAACTTGCCAATTAGAAATGGCAGACAAAATGTTGAATTTCGAAAAATCGGACGATTTTTATCGGAGGTACCATAACTAATCATTTAAGTAATGGATAAAAATATTGAAGAATGCTGCAAGCTACCAGTTAGGAGTTATAGGAAAAAACAAATTGAATTTCAGAAAATAGGTCAATTTGTATAGGAGGTACCAGTAACGGTTGGTCGATACCGCTTATTTACAAAACCTGAAAAATATTAAGAAATTTCGTAAAGGTTTAAAGCAAACATTGTCTCAATCGGCCAGACAGGTTGGACATCGCTCAAACGACTTAAAAAGTCATGAAACATTTTTGGGGAAAAATATGTGTACTTTATTTGATACGTTCTTCTGTGTGTTACATTTTTCACATAGTAAGTAATATGTCTTAGCTTAAAGTGAGCGGTAGCATAGTCCTTAAAAAATGGCTATAGCGTCGATTGTCGTCAAATTTTAAAAGCTTGCTGCAATCACGAAATTGTTTTATTTTTTTTAGGTCTAGATTGGAATAAAGACAATGATGATAAAGATAAAGATGATATTTGCATAGAAGAAATAAATTGGCGATGTGATGACACATTTGGAGGAAATTCACAAGATATTAATAATACTAAATTACTGACAAAACTAGATTACGTCCAGAAAAAAAGGAGCAAATAGTGCTACTAACATTTCAATCCTGGTTCTACTTTAGGGAGAGAAATGAAAATCCCACTTTAATGGTGACGTTACAGATCACGACGGGGAGCTTTACAAAGGAGCGGAATAATGCCCCCCGTTTACAACCAACGTATTTACCAACGTATTTCTTTTTATTTCAGTAGCATACGTACTAAATCTCTTCTGTATGCCTCTAATAGGGGCGGTGTCACGTTACATTCGGTGACTTAAATATACTGTGACAATTTTATGACTATCGATGCATTAATTTAGACAAGTTCAAGGGGAAATGGGTGTGGGGGCACCTTGGTACGAAATTCATAAAATTTGAATAATATTCTATATGTATTATCAACCAAGCCGGATTACATCCACAAGATAGTCTGTAAATAATCGTCTTATTATTATCTATGTAGGGAGTTGAGTATTATTCCACTTGGTGGCTTTAGAGCGTACATCGAATCGGCTGGTATTTTAATATTTGTGAAATAAAAACTATTTCCTGATTCGTTTTAGATAATAAAATGTGATAATGCATCGGGTATTTTTTAGTCATCAGAACAAACAGCAATATTGCGTTGTTTGAAAAGTGCGTCATTGACAAAAATATTTTTAACCGAACTGAACTTGACTAAATTATTTCAAGATATTATAATAAATGGTAATTTAAAACGTTTGTCCTGATGAAGTGGAGTCTTTTCAGTACTTTTTGCACATTAGTAAGAACTTTAAGTGGTTTTATTCACGGAAATTTTATGCTTTACGATTCTATCATAGACTTTAACGTCAGATGAATTTCCTTCAATACGCATAATTTCCATCAAGTAGTAAGCAGAATCATTTTACTTAACACAGAAGCCTTTAATTCAACAGACTTAACTAAAACCCGATTAGTTAATTAGATTGTCGGAAGCAATAAGTTTTTAGTACCTCTCTTGTTTTTCTTTGCTTAATAACAAAGTCTGATTATAGTTTGTGTAAACGCATTGAAATATAAATTTTCTTGCCCAAAAATTTTACCGATTTAAATTTTTGTTTGGAGAACTTATACTTTTATACTTCGCATACATTTCTCCAAGCTATTTCGAATTGTTTTGATCTACCGCCGCGGAATGCCTGGAAAATTGCAGCTGTGAATCTGAAATTCTTTAATTCGCTGAACTTTCCGAACCAACTGTTTAACGATGATTCCGATTGTCACAGTTTGAGAATCATTTACAAGACTCTACTAGTAGAAATGTGCGTCACACCTATCGAGGTGGCTGTATGCGGAGTTGAACCTGCGATTATGCGAACGATAGTCTCGTATAACAACCATTCATCCTCGGTCGACCAGGGCTCAATGACATATAATACTTACCGAAAACAAGCCAAAAATTCGAACAAATTTATTTGAAACATAGGAGAAAGGTAAATTCAGGGTGAAAAAAATAGCAGGAAAAGAGTTAAATTGACAGCTCTCGATCCAGGCGACTAAGTGTGGAAATAACTGTTTACAGTAATGCCACGGATTCCCATACCGCGTGGGGATTAATGCTTGAGAACCGAAGGTCGTCAAATTCCCGAACTTCTATCAAGGCTAGGTTTTCCCATAATAAAAACTAATCTTCATGTCAAGACAAATATGGTAAAAATATTATCGCAGTTTTCCAGTTTTGGGTTTAACTGTGTTAAAGCTCGCTTGAAGCCTGGTATTTTTCAATTTTTTGGCTCTTCAAATTCCTACAGCATCAAATGCTTTAAAGCAGCATTTATCTCTTATTGGAAGTACTCACGATTGGAAAAATTTGATAGGGAACCAAGTAATTGCAAATGAATTATCAATTTATGTATCTTCACTCAGAGAAATGAATGTATATACCATTCTATAGGTATATGCAAAAACGTAACACTCAGAAGAATGCGTGTAAATTATTAAGTATCGTGACCAAATGCGTTTTATGGCATATTGACCAATTTGTCAAAATTTGATTTTATACTGTAAAATGCCAATATTATATACTAAGGCTTGAGTTCTGATAAGTCACTAATTCTACCCATCGCTGCAGATCTTACACGGTCTTATACGGATCTTATGTACAGTGGTACATACGTTACCGATAAGGAAAGAAATATGTCTGAACTAAAAGAGGACGGCGACACACCCCTTTTCATTAATTTGTTTTATAGTCCAAACCGATCATTTAGGTGATCATAAAAATTTGACAGTACGTTACTATCAATCACAAAATTAGCATTCGTTACATCAGATGAAAATTACGAAAAGGGGAACGACACCGTGCACTCAACTTATCATTTAGAACTTATGAACTTCTGCAGATATGTCAATGAGATTCAACATATGCATATGCTACTGACACAAGAAAGAATGCATCATAGGAAGAATTGGTCTGTGTCACGACTCTTTCAAAAAAACGACTTGTACATGCTGTAAGAGAGAAAAAAATATGTTCTATAATAAAATAAGCCTTTGTAGCATATTTGTGGCGGTCAAAGTAAGCGGATGATCGTCAATAACATTGAAAAATGTATTGTTTACAATTAACCGGCAAATTATCCTGTGTTGCATTATGTTATGATTGAAAAAAGGGGAAAGTGACGTCGCCAACACAACTCGCAGATATAGATGAACTCGTTTCATTAACTACGGGAAATAATGTAGGATTTATTGCACACGCTACTGATATTTACAGTAAGATCTTTTGAATAAGTGGTTCACGGACTATTGTATTGAAGTGAATATTGTAAAAGTATCCCTACTAAATTCCTAACCGAGTCTGATTATATTTGGAAACAACTGTGCAAATAGTCGTGTTAGGTTAGGTTAGGTCAGTATGACAGTCTAAATAGACAGACTCACTTAGACTACATAGTCTGTTGTTATACCACGGAAACTAGAGATACGGCTGTCCCTAGTTTCCCCCGTTGAACTATCCTGAGCGCCACAAGAAGCTCTTAATTCGGAAAATATCTATATCGTCCAGATCTCCTAGGTCCCCAAAGAAATAAGAGCCCAGTGTTGATCTTCGCCTGTTTGTCAGGGCAGGGCAATTGCAAAGAAGGTGTTCTATCTCCTCCTCCTCCCCTCATTACTACAGCTCCTGCAGAAGTCACTAGTCGCAACCTTTGATCTCACTGCATGTCTTCCAATCAGGCAGTGTTCCGTTACGACGAGTAGGTCTTAATAGTGGCATCAGTTTGTGTGAACGCTTCAGATATGGGCGAGGCCACACCTGTCTGGATTAATTACAGTCTCGGACAGATGCCCACCTACCATTTCTGCTAAATATGCTCTATCTCGCAGTAGGAACTTGCAAGTGGCTAGAGGCATGCCCACTGACTCCAATTCAGCTGGAGTCTGTGAGGTTGTCCCAATTCTTACTAGTTCGTCTTCTCTGCAGTTCCCTGGTATGCCAATGTGGACCGGCACCCACATAAAGTGAATGTTGAAATGCTGAGTCATCTCGTTAAGAGATCTGCAACATTTCAGGTCTGATGTTGGGTACAGGAAGGCAGAATCCAGAGATTTAATGGCAGATTGACCGTCAGAGAATATGTTAATCCCCTCAGCAATTGTGCCACTTCCCTAATGGTTAAAATTTTGGCCTGATGAACACTACAATGATCAGGTAGTCTTCATGCTATACTTAGCCTTATGTCTTTGGAGTAAACCCCGAAACCTACCTGATTATTTAATTTTAAGACGTCGGTGTAGAATTCAACATACAGCCTTATACCAAGAGTTCTGCATTTCCATGTATCCCTATCTGATATAAGAATATGGCACTTCTTATCGAACAGTGGTCCAGCCAGACTTTAGTCTATGGTGTGGTTGTAAGGCACCATATTAAGGATCACATTGTGACAGATCTTTTAATCCTACTGTCGTAGCTGCGGCAGTCTGCATATTTATTATGTCCAGAGGTAGTAAATGCACAATTGCATCTAGTGCATCGGATGGGGTGGTGCGGGCCGTACAAACTGGTCATCCTTTGCACATTTCCCAGTATCCTACATGTGGCCTTCTCAAGAGCCTTCCACGAGCGAAAAATACGAGACCTAATTCGAATTGTTTCCCTACAGCCCTCTCGTTAAGTTTTCGCGGTTTGTGTTTTATTAAAAAAAATAAATTTGGTTCTTTTGTTTTCCTTTTCCTTATTTTAAAACTCTTTATTTATTTTCTT
Organism: Philornis downsi; assembly: GCA_019455685.1. Taxonomy (NCBI): domain Eukaryota; kingdom Metazoa; phylum Arthropoda; class Insecta; order Diptera; family Muscidae; genus Philornis; species Philornis downsi. Next base: position 834,528 of record JAHXMU010000659.1, read on the forward strand.
ATTTCAGGCTTAACAACTTCTTCACAGAACGGGAGGAACTAGACTGACTTATTCTAATTACAAGTTCTTCTTATGAATTAAAAATTATTGTTTTATTTGGTAGTAACTCTTATTGACTATTGCATTTTCGTTTGGGAACGGAAATGCCGATTTAACAATATTTATTGCAAATTACTTTAGTAGTGAAAAGTTAATTAAATCGGTACGGTTGCAATTCTTGGAATTGCGACCGAAAAATATTTTCGATTTATGAATTCAATCATAATTTCTTTAAACAAATCGGAAATGAGTTTAATATTACATTTTTCTTTATTTATTTGTAATTATGTTTGCAATAAATTCATCTATATTGTCGTCATCACAAAGCAATGCTTGCTGATCAAGCGGAAGTTTTACCGGTAAGAACTTAATGTGATTATGCATGCTTTCATTAACACTATGCAAAAAAATCTAGGTGAACGAAAAAGTAAACTCACGTGAAGGCGGTGTGCGACACACTGGGCATATTACAATGCGATTGTCAACGCCATCCTGGGATAGCCAAGTAAAAAAACTTAGGCTATCTAGGAAAAGGGGCTGACAATTGTGCTATTAACACTTATTGTCAGCCCTTTCTTCGCAGCCAGGAGATACCAAATTGATTATGCTAATATAGAACATAATCCCCATTGGCGGAGGTGAGGCCTATCTTACTACCTCTGCTACTCTATGGGTCTGTAGCACCCGGTTGGAATGTAACCCCACATTCGAGCACAAAGTCTCTACCAGCGATTTTGGTATCAACCACAACCTGCGTGATGCTCCCACTAGGGGTCCGACACCAAATGATCAGGCGGGAACCCGGTCTCGGGGTCCCTCGGTCAAGCTGAACGGAATCGGGGGGTCAGCATGATCCGAACAGCCGCTCAAGCCCCAGGTTAGACTGCCGTGAAAAGGTCAGCAGACCTACTTCCAACAACTACGTCACAGTAGCCGTCCGTCGAGCAAACGTTCTGGAAGCAAACACCGTTGCTCTAGCCAAACCAACCTGTGTAGAGAGCATATTGCTAACTATCCAGTCATCCCCAGACCTTGTTATCGCTAATCCCTGGAGGCCCCTTATACCTGCATATAAGGGACATTCGCATAAAACCTGCCGCCAGTCTTCGACTGGTGCATCACAATTGCATGACTCGCTCTCAGACAGGACTCTCTTATGCAGGAAGGCATTGAGTGGCCCATGCCCCGTCAGCAAGAAACCAAGGCAGAGGTTAAAACCAAAGTCAGGGTTTCTTCCAACGAACCTAACATCTGGCAAAACCCTAAATGTTGCACATCCGTTCTGGCTCTCTTCCCAACGTGTTTGCCATCTCGACAAGACACATTCGTCCAAGAGCCCCCTATACTCAGCCCTACTCATGCTCTCTACCCCCTCAATGGACCAGTTTGTTCCTGTAAGTGCATACCCTTTCCTGGCCTTGAATTCCGTCGCGCGACGAATAACAACGAGATCTATCGGGGCAGCACCCATCAGTAGTTGAAGGGCCTCTGTCGAAACCGTATGACACACTGGCATGCAAGCCAATAACACCACTCTCTGACAAGAGAGGATCTTACGGTACCCGGATGCAGACTTCACCGATTCGTACCACACAGGGGAAGCGTACGTTGCCATAGCAACAAGCCCCTGATAGACGATACGAACAGCTCGTCTGCTAAGCCCCCAGTCACTCCTCAGCACTCGTCTAAGCTGGCCAACCAGCTTCCCTCTCAGCCTATCCAAATGGGGCAAATAGTTCATTCGCTCTCCCATGACAACACCCAAGTACTTCACCTCGGTGACGCACCTGAGCACAGACCCATCAGGCAAACGAACAACAGGCTTGCAAGATAATCTACCCCGCAAGGGCATCAGGTTGGTCTTATCGACAGCAAGCTCTACGCCGACATGTTCCGACCATTGCCTAACTATCGTCATCATGGCCAGAACCCTCTGTTCTACTTGAAAACGAGAGGGAGACTCAACCATGATGAGTAGGTCATCAGCATATGCGCAAACTTTGCACTGGTCACTTAGCTGCCGTAATAACGGGTCCATCATTAGTTTTCATATAAATGGACCGCAGATGGAACCCTGCGGGCAGCCACGAACAACATCGAGTTCCACCGCACCGCTGTTCTGCCACAGAAGTAACTACGCCAAAGGCGCAACTCCTGGCACCCTACCTCCTGAAGCCTTTCCAACACTCTCACCCACAACAGGTAATCGAAGGCGCCCTTGAAGTCCACGAATACACCGAGAACATACTTCTCAGTGGATTCGCTCACGCACCTCTGAACGTGCAGGCATCCTCAACACTACAACCCCTTGTGAAGCCGTATTGATAAGAGCACAATGACTCCCTCACTCAGTCTTCGCACCATTATTCTCCAGTACTTTTCCAAGCACTGGAAGCAGGCTAATACCCCTGTAAGATCGAGGATTGCTCCTGATCTTATCGGGCAATTTTAGGAGAACAATGACATTGGCTGTTTTCCACTGACGTGGAAAATAGCCAACATGTACACACTGCCTATACGAAGCCTCGAGGTAGTCCGGAATAGCTTTCCAGATGCTTTTACACACCTCTCCGGTTATTCCGTCCATAACGGGAGACTTACGAGATCTGACAAGCGTCATGCTTTCCACGATCTCTGCTCTTTCCAATTCTGGTGCACTGGGTACCACCTCCGAAGGAGGCGGGGCCAGAGCCTCAGACCTAGGAAAGAACTGCCGCAACAAAGCCTGAACGCAGTCCGCCCAGGAAGTCAGGATGGTGTCGCCATCCTTTATTCCTGAGACTTCCACGTTCTACAGATGCGGTAGAGATGTCCCTAAGGATCATCTCTATGCCGAGTAGCGAACTTGCGCCACGCTGACTCCTTAACATCTATAAGCATTTGCTTATATTCGTTAAGTCCGGCTCTATACGATGACCTGAGGCGATCAAAGTCGGCGACCTCTGTTCGCCTACCCCTCTGGAAACGTTTCCTGAGGAGTCGAACTTCTCTCGTCTTCCGACTTAACTCTTGTGTCCACCACCTTATTCTCCTCCTAGTGCGCCGTACGCTCCTAGGAAGGAGACTGTCGTTGACGCGGTGAACAGTCTCAACAATCGTTGATACCTGATTATCCACCGTCATACGATTAAAGTCTTCTAAGGGCACATCGGCAGCCGCAGCTGCCCAATGTCTCAGGTACCGAGACCGTCAAACCCGCCTCACCGAACTTCCCGTTCTCGGCGAACTTCGCGCGCTCCGCCTTGGTTGGAGTCTGCAATAAGACCCCACCGCCACGGATCGCCTTGATTTCGTGCACCCGCTCCTTCAACGTGGGTCCGACCTCGCTCACGAGATCGCTCACCACTTCCTTGGCGGTTTGACCCTCACGGCCACGAACCACCAAGGACCAGGTCTCGACGGGCTTGGCAGCAACTGGTGCAGCGATTGATGGTCGCGCTGCCGGTGCCTTCGCTACGAAGGCAGCCGCCACCGGAGCTCGAGCTACCGGAGGTGCCATCTGGCCAGAACTCGCGGGTCGCACGGCACTCCCACTGCTGCTCGCCGCTGCACCCATCCGCAGCACATAGATGCGGCCCTTAAGGCGCTCGTTCTCCGCAACGAGCTCTATTACCAGATCCTGGTACTCCGTATATAGTCCAGCATCTGCTTCAGCAGTGCAATGTCCAGGTCCTCCTGCTCGGTAAGCGAGGAGCACATCCGTCCGGTGATCCTACGGGCCCTCCCAATGGCCCCCAAAGCACCTACTGAATTAGCCCCGTGGGGCCTCTTTCCTGACGTCGACCCCCCCAGATTCACCAGATCTTCCAATGAAGAATATATGGGAATCGTTGACTTTTTTTCCGCTGCTCTCTTAACTATTGGCGATCTCACATTGGGTGATGCCACCTTAACAGACCCCTCTCTGCCTGCTCCTGCCTCCTCTTCACTCCCCTTCCCCTTATGCCGTCGCTTACTGGACATTCCAGAAGCAGACGACATTTTTGCCTCTGACGCAGTATACACGGCGGAGGCCTCCCCCCCAGCCGACGGCGTCGCCCTCTTCCTCCGGCCAACCATAAGACCCACAGGAGTATACACTCCTCACTATACACTAAATAGATTAATGAACTTATTGCGAATTGCTGTGGGTCAACGAACGCCAGTAGTGTCACCAATATTTATTATTACATACAAGAATAAGATATATTATAAATCCGATATACGATGTGAGCTAAAATTATAACTCACAACACCTTCCTCTACTTGTTCATGTTTGCTTTCCTGAAATTCGGTGAAAAAAAAGTCCCTTTCCAGTCCACTCAGACAGAAGCCGATATAATGGAGCGTAATATCAAGCACCTCTTGTCAATTTCTGGTGATGAATGTGGGCTTATCACCCATATTACAAATTGTTAGGTCTGTACCTACAAAATACTCAATAAGTAACTAAGCCTTGTCGTTGATATCGGTACTACCCCAGATTTAATGGTGCGAATTGACATGACTGCCCACAATCAGGTTCTTTCCAGCAGTTGTGGCCGATTCCACTAGCCTTTTCAGAGCATCTGAAAGGATCTCCGCGTCATGTGCCATGTACGCCGGAGTCAGCCAAATTTGGGAATCGTTCTATTGTAGGCAAGCCACTGTCATATCTTTTTACTTAAAGAAGGAAGAATGAAAATATTAACATTACTTCCCACAAGTAGACAGGATCTGTGTACACCTTCACCTGTACTTAAGATTAACTTAAAATCAGGAGTCCTTAATCCGTAGACCTTGCCTCCGTTCATCCGAGGTTCCTGAATAAAGACATCAACACCTTGCGTCAGGAGATGTATCAGAGCCGCGGACGCAGCTTTAGAGTGGTGGAAGTTAATCTGAAGAAACCGAAGTACCATTAGATTTCTCCACCTCCGTCACATCCATATCCTCCTCTCAGTCTGCAAGCAACTCCTAATCACAAATTTTGTCGCTAGGATTTGCGATGAAGAACCCCTCCACGCACCCGAGTGCGTCAGAAAAGGACGAGACGCTATTTCTTTCTGACACATATCTGGCACTTAGGACAAATTCCTTTCTCTTTCAGAGATCGCATCAGTTTTATCCGAAGCGGTATCAGTCGGTTGGCATCCATTGTCACTATTGTAGACATTTGGATATGGCTGAATCCATAAGACAGTAGGCACTTGTATTCGACGAGAAATGGGAGGAACTCGACATTTAGTATAAATACCGCATGCCAGCGAGCACCATCGACCTCATTTAATCGACCAATCTTCCAGTTGTGAGTTGGAAGGGTTGGGTTACCTGCTTATCGGAAATGCTTCGTGCCCATTTCACAGAATCCCTCTGCTTTGCGGTCAGTGTACTCGGATCGACCTTGCCAGATCTCTCAGGAATTCTGAGAGCTAGGCGCCGATTATTCTACCTTTTCTTCAAAGGGCTGGTGTGTTTGCCTCCCGAGATCGAGGTCTCAGACAAATTCTCAGCAAATTCCCTATTTTTTGCTATTGAAAAAAAAGAAGTTGCATCAAATTTTGTGCAAAAAAATGGAATTACTACGGTGGGAGTACTATGACGACGCTCGCTCTGGATGCCCCAGCACATCAACAACCAATGAAAATGTTGGGAAAGTAAAGAAAATTGTCATGGAGAATGGTCGAATCACAACTAGAGAAGTTGCTGAGGATGTCGGCATAGCGGTTGGCTCATGCAATCTTTTCGGAAATTTTGGGTATGAAGCGAAAAAAAAACGCCCGGAATTGCTCACTCATCTTCGCTTGTGAGAGATTATTTAGCCAAAAACAACACCGTTATCATGCCTCAGCCACGGTATTCACCCTGCAACTTTTTTAGTTCCCAAGATTGTTCTTCTATTTTTCTTTGGTCCATTTCTTTCTTTAGTAGAAAATCGCTGAACACGCAAAACACTTGTCTTATTTGTGCCTCTCACGAATAAACTGAACATTCTATATGGATAAAACCGTCAACATATCTTCGAGATGAGTGTACCAGAATGGAAAAAATAGTAATCGAAAGTCGAATGTGCGTAGTCCGCTAAATTTGAAAATTCGCCTTATTTTTTTAACACACCTCGTATAGGTCCTGGGGTGAGCCATATGATTTGGTTTACGTTAATTACCAATTGTGGGCAACTTTTACTCGTATTACATTCTGTGGTTGTATTATATACTAAGCCCCTGCATCGCGACAAGATATATTTATTAAATTGGTAATTCTATGGGAGAAACGGGTAATTCTGTCTGTTTCCATTTTCAATACTGGGTTTATGAAACAGACTATGTGCAAAATTTGACTGACATGGGTAACCTATGGTTACCTTATTAGTAACTACAAGGAAAATAATTAATTTCGGAAAATCGGTTAACTTCCATGTTTCATTAAATATTTTTTTAACCATTACTTGATTATTATTTCTATTTACTAGCCGCCACCGTTAAATTGGAATAAAGACATTTTCAGCATTCGTGTAATACTCAGCTCCCCACTCAATAATAACCTCGATTGAATTATGTGATGTATAGAATAATGATGCAAAGAGTAAGGGGTAGAGTCCTTGACAACATGTGCCCATTTAAATTTGGCTTCACAAGAAGCTGTAGTGTTGAGGATGCCTGGATGCACGCTCGGAGATGCGTGGATGAATCCACAGAGAACTATGTTCTCATTTTAATTTAAGGGCACACTTGAGAAAGGCTTCATTAGGTAGGGTGCCAGGAGTTGCGCCTTTGGCGTAGTTACTTCCCTGGAAGAACAGCTAGCGTAGTTCGGGCAAATAGTACAGTGGAGCTTGACGTTGTCTGTGACTGTCCGCAGGGTTCTATTTATATGGAAACTCATGATGGACCCACTATTGCGGCAGCTAAGTGATCAGTGAAAATTTTCTGCATATGTTGGTGATCCACTCATCATGGTTGAGGGTCGGTCTCGTTCCCAGTTGAAGCATACGATCCTTGCTATAACGACGATAGTAAGGCAATCGTCGGAACATATCGGTGTGTGTGTTGTTGTCGATAAGATCAACATGATGTTCTTGCGGGATAGGTTGTGTCGCAAACCATTAGTTCGTTTGACTAATGGATCTGTGCTCACGGACGCCACCGAATTAAAGTACTGTGCAAGTCGTATTGTGCGAATGTTCCTTGTATGCATATACAAGGACCTCCAGGAATTAGCGATAATTAGGTCAGCTGATGGCTGGATTGTCAGCAATATGCTCTCTACCCAGAACGTTTTGGCCAGGGCAACGGAGTTTGCTTCAAAACGTTTGCTCGGCGTAGGACTACTGTGACGTAGTTGTAGGAAGTGGGTCTGCTGAACTTTTCAAGGCAGTCTGACCGGAGGGCTGAGTGGCTGTTGGAATCGGGCGGATCCCACAACCTCGTTCATCTTGAAAGGCGGCAGGGGCATCAATCGCTGTACCGTAAGGGGTTGAAGCTGAGAGTAGGTTAGCTACAGGGTCTGACCAAGGGCCTTGTCTGGTACCGAGGGTCATAGCGATTCACACGGGCAGGTGTCGGGTTCGTGTCCAGTCACCTGTGCCTTCTTGATCTTGATCTCGGGAGGTACGGACAACCATGGGTTATCCTATGTCTATATGTTATGGCTGCCGTTCACCATTGCCGAACAAATGGGATTTGGAGGTTTCCCCGTCTCCCACCGGTGGGAGATATTGCAATGCAATATCGACCGTTCCATCTGCCTGAAATCTCCGCACCTACAGATGTGTAAAAATTTTCAGTTTGTACTCTTTTGCTGTAAGGTGGCCAATGCCGTGAAGTATGGTGTATAAATCACAATTTGTTAGTGGCCAGAGAAAGCCCCGGGACAAAGTTGTTGCCTGATTACTCGGTATTGTACCCCTGGTGGGAGCATCACGCGGGTTGTTAGTTGAAACCAAAATCGCTGGTACAGACGTTGTGCTCGAATGTGGAGTTGCATTGCAACCGGGTGCTACAGGCCCATAGATTAGATTAGAAATGGTAAGATAGGCCTCACCTCCAGCAATGGGGATTATGTTTCATACTAGCATAATCAATTTGATATTTTCTGGCTGGAAAAAAGAGCTGACAATTGCGGTAGCATGCTCCCAAAATTGTTAGCCCCTATTCTTAGATAGCCCAAATTTAACTGGGCTATCCCAGGGAGCGTTGGGAATCGTATTGTATTATAGCCAGTGTGGTAGGCACACTGTGGGTAAGGCCTTCACGGCAAAGCTCAAGTTATGCGGCGGACTCTGAGGTCAGTGTGGAGCTGCGTTTCTCTTTCCAATCATAACGTAACATAGCATATGACGAATTCTTGATTAATTTTTATGAAGATCGGTTTGGCCGCAACTACGATTGTACAAAAAGGTGTCTGGTACCATTTACTTGTTACTAGGATGTGTTGCCTTCTATATTAAGAATACACGTACCAAGTCCCGCAGTCATACCTCTCATTGTTCAAGGCATATGGTGATTTAAATCATTAGGTTGTGTTGGCGCTGTTACTCCTCTTTTCCTAACTTTAACTTCATAAATACAACTGTTATTTCATGGTAATTTCGTGGTTGATAGCAATTCATTTCTTAATTTTTATGACGGTTCATCAGTAACTTTGACCATTTTAATAGATTATTAAAAAAGGACGTGGCATCGCCCAGTTTTTATTGACACGCATTTCACTCTATGCTAGTAGCATATATATCAAATGCTATCCGTATCCATTTAAATATTTCACATGATATGTATATCCATTCTAAATAATAAGGCGCATGTACGGTTTTACACTGCTTCACCTAATCGTTCCAAGGGCTCATAATTTCTAATACTTTTACTTAAAAGGTTTATGAGCTGGAATTGTCTGTCCATGTATTTATTGGCTGCTATCAAATCTTTTAGTTGTAGGATATATTGTGTAACTATTCAAAATACTAAAAATGTCAAAGCTCGATTCAATTAATGTGAGGGCAAGGACTTGTTTTGACCACTCATGTCAACTCCAGTCTACAATGTAGAGGATGTTGTAGGGATGTAGCCCGTTTTGCTGCTGAAAATGGTTATTTAGAATAATAGCTTAAAAGTTATGTGAACAGTTCTTTTTAGCAGATTGCTTTTGGTTAACATATGGATAGAAAAATCTTTGGAACAACCAGGAAATTCTAAAATAAAATGTCCCCTTGCTTAAGCGGTACTATCTGGTGCTATTAACAGATACGCGGACAGAGGGTGGGATAAATGTACTTAGACCGATATATATATACACACACACACACACACACATATATATATATATATATATATATATATATATATATATGTATATATCCTATGCCGGCGGCCATGTATATATTATTTTTCCAGGACAGTGGAAACTTTTGATACAAATGAAAAAAAAAAAAATTAGTACAAACTGAATATTAGGCAAGAAGAGAAATTTTAGTCAGGTGAACGGGCGTACACACATCTTCACTTAGCGTCCTGAAGCCAAATTATGTCGAATTTGGTGCTATTGAATAGATGTGAATCTAGTAATGTATTTAACACATTGAATCTAGCAATTAATTTAAATAGTTCGTGTGATGTGTAAAGCAAAAAACAATTTTCCTTGCATCTCATGAATAAGGCATGAAAGAGCTTCTCACATTGGGTGAACTTACACACATTCTACTTTCAGACTCACTCAACAAAACCTACAGTTCAACGACGATTTCGAACGTCGTAGTTTGAAGCACTTGTCGATTACTCGACCACTCGGAGTGTTCGTCGGACATACTGATGTGATCGCCGTTCAAATAATCATAGGTGGCTGGGTAGAACATGTTGGTTATGTGATCGGTACCAGAAAGCAATCCGCTCGATCGATTTCTTCAAATGTTGACACTGTACATGAGCAAAATTTAAATAACTACGGCCAAGATTAATTAAAATCTATATATATAAAAATGAATCGTGGTTTATTCCGATGCTTAAAACTCCAGAACGGCTGGACCGCTTTGCATAAATTTTTGTATATGCGTCTGGGTGGTGCCCGGGATGGTTTAGATTTACAATTCGGTCCAATTGGACAAAGGGGCGTGGTACCTCCCATACAAACAAAAAATGAAAAATCAATTATTTCTGCTCCTGCTTACGGTATTTCAACAAAATTCGGTACATCGGTTTGGTGTACATATCTTAAGTGCTACTGCAAATATGGGCGGGATTGGTCAATGGGGCGTGGTACCTCTCATACAAACCATAAATTAAATATCCAATATTTCTGCTCCTGTTTACGGTATTTGAACAGAATTTGGTACACCGATTTGGTGTACATATCTTAAGTGCTGCTGCAAATATGGGCGGGATTGGACAATGGGGCGTGGTACTTCCCATACAAACCATAAATTAAATATCCAATATTTCTGCTCCTGTTTACGGTATTTGAACAGAATTTGGTACATCGGTTTGGTGTACATATCTTAAGTGCTACTGCAAATATGGGCGGGATTGGATAATGGGGCGTGGTACCTCCCATACAAACCATAAATTAAATATCCAATATTTCTGCTCCTGCTTACGGTATTTGACCAAAATTTGGTACGTCGGTTTGGACTACATATTTAAAGTGCTGCTACAAATATGGGTGGGATTGGACAAAGGGGCGTGGTACCTCCCATACAAACCACAAATTAAAAATCCATTATCTATGCTCTTGCTAACGGTATTTGACCAAAATTTGGTACGTCGGTTTGGAGTACATATTTAAAGTGCTGCTACAAATATGGGTGGGAGTGGACAAAGGGGCGTGGTACCTCCCATACAAACCACAAATTAAAAATCCATTATCACGAATCCGGTTTTTAGGTAAAAAAATTGTTATGGTATTGAACAAGTTTTGTATTATAACTGTGTGTGAAATTTCTTTGATATGATAACAGCACCAATATGTGAGTTTTGGAATCATCAAAATGATTGATAATTAGGTAATGCCAAAATTCTATTATAAATTATTACATTATTTATTATTATCTATATTAAATTAACATTCAAAAAAACGTATTTCCCCTTTTTTAACAATTTTTACACATTTGCAACAGCTTTTCACAAATTTACTAAACAAACATAATTTTTTTTTATTAGGACAGGACAACGTCTGTTGGGTCAGCTATCAAAAATAAAAAAGAAATATTTTTAGCTGCGGTTAACGGTATTTGAACAATATTTGATATGTCGGTTCAGTGTACCTATCATTCTTCTCCAAAATATCAATCAGCCGAGACTTTGCAACAGAACCAGACTTTCAGTGAAAATAAAAATTGAAGGCAAAACAACGTTTGCCGGGTCAGCTCGTTAATTAATTAAAAATTAAATTTCCATAAATTAGTACATTTGTATGGGAGGTACCAGAAAAGGTAAAGTGATGGCCTCCATTTTGAATTTCAGACCATAACTCACCAAACGTATGAAGTACGCCAAATTTGACTAAGTGCTTGAGTGATATAGAGCTAATCCGGTCATTAGTATGGGAAGCACCAGAAGGAGCGTGGCTAATAAATAGATCAATATTTTCAAATCTTAAGAGTTATAGGGAAAAAATTGTATTTCGGAAAATCGGTCCAATTTGGTAGCAGAAAAGTGATTGGATGTAGCCCATTTACAATCCTCGGCTACGAAATGGTAAAATATTTGGATATGCCAAGCTTCAAGAAGTTTCACACCGACTTATTATGCCTACTAATTAAGATGCCTACCAGCCAGACAGATAGACATCGCTCAATCGATTTAAAAAGTTAAAAATACATTTGGGCAAATGATATAATACTTGGTACTACAAAGGCTTTTTCTACGTTTTACATTTTCGCCGTATCAAATGACATATACCTTCATAAAGCGGAAAATTGAAAAGTTAATTGCCAAAACACCAACTTTATAAGAAAATAAAATTACAGCAAGATCTCATTGGCTCTAATTTCCAGAAGAAAGGAAATTTCCGGGTGAACAAAGTAAAGAGAACCAACGTAACGCTCTGCATCATCATCGAAAAAAACTAGCAAGAATACCCAAAAAGAGAAATATAGTACATTACCTCTATCACTATACGTTTCATAGATTCTCTCTCTTGAATAATTTTTCTTTTATCACTAAGTACTAAATATTCCAATATTCTATTACATTGGATGAATTGGAATGTTATCACAATTCTCTTTATTTTTGCTCTGTCACATTTAAACTTACTGATGATAATAACAGCAAAAATAGAAAACAAAGGTCAGAAACAAAAATGATACAGTCTAATGCAAAAGTTAACACACAAATTCGGAACATCTAGTTAACTACAATTACTTTTGTATCATCTTTGAATTCATCAACGAAAACGAAAAATTCGAAAAATTTTGTATTTTCTTTTCCTTCGTTAATTGAAAAAAAAAAAAAATAATAATATATAAAAATATGTATATTTTAACCAAATCCGTATACACACACATTATACACATATACACATATATACATGTATACATATACATATATACATATACACATATATACATATGTACATATGATGCTCATTCATTAAAATAAATTATATGCTCGTATACAATTTATGCTGATTTAACTGCAATCATCGTCATCAATGTAAAAATAAATGAAACATAAAGCAACTTAATGTCCAACTAAAAAACCGGACATAATAACTAAATCGGTTCGCAAACTGCTAACAGCATTTGCTACGAATAAATTTAATCTAACTTCAAATTAGCCGTAAATGTTGCACATTGGGTAAAATCGATTTGATTACCCATCAATACAGCACAATTGCATTTTAAATGAAATATAGATACGCTAGTTACGCACAAGCTACAAAGTTTAAAAACGCGCTTTTAAATTTTCTATTACAAGAAGATTCTCCAATACTTTGGGCACTTCTCTATTCGTCCCAAATATTTATTGCCGAAATTCTTAGGAATCATACTAATCTTTCGGTTTAATATCAATATTGAATACGACGTTACTGCAAAATTGCATTGTCTTTTTGGCTAACGTTTTAGCCACAACTACTCCAAATTTGGACTGGATATTTTTACTGAATTCGCTTTTACATGTGTTTAAATCAACTTTTATTTTGATTAGTAGCATTGCCGTTTTAAGCACAACTAAGCCAACTTCGAGTTCAACATATCATGATTACAATCGGATATATACGTAAACTGAATAAAATTATACACATCGCATTTGAAAATCACTGATTAATAAGCCTAATATTTGAAATTTGGAAACCGAAACGGAATTCAACATATAATTACAATCGGATATATACCTAAACTGAATAAAATTATACACATCGCATTTGAAAATCGCTGATTAAACCTAATATTTGAAATATTTGGAAACCGAAATAACAAATTAAAATTTGTTGGTATTATTTTTATATTGCACTAAAAGTTTATTATTCATTTCATCAAAATGGCCACAGCAGATGCAACGTCCAGATCATCTGTCTCGGGTGGAGATAATTCTTCTCTCTCAGATGTCCATGATAAGTTTCTTTTTGACTGTGGTCATTTAATTATGTTCTACACAAGTTATGAGAACGGAAATGTTTAGGTTCAGACGGCTACAGTGCTTGAAGTGATGTTAGAGGATCTCGAAGAAAAGTGGACCATCTTACAAGCCACTTACGAGAAATTCATGCTTCCCCCCGATTCCTCAAACACTGAAGATTTAAGGGAAGAAGCAAAAATTAATTTTAATGCTTGTTCCAAGGCATGCTGTACAGCAAGATCGCAGATCATGGATCTTTTGAGAATGTCTGTAGACTACATGTCTCGCAACGACAACGGCCGTAGAAGTTCTATTATGCCCAACTTAAATCAATTCATGCCTCCGCTTCAAAATCTCTTAATGAAAAGCTCAAATTCATGCAGCATAAATGTGCCACCATGTAACACTGAGATTTTTTCTGGAAGTTACGAAGAATGGCCGCCTTTCCGTGACATGTTCACGGCGGTCTACGTTAACCATCCGAAACTGACACGCGCCCAAAAACTCTGATCTAAATCAAGATAAAAGTACTCAAAGTTCAAATCATGATTAACATCTTAATGACAAGCCAGCGAACTTCAAACACAAAACGACATCACCAGTTCAAGCTACGCAAAGCTCGTCAAATTGTGATATGATGTTACCGAGAACTGTCTTAGTACATACTGAACACAGGGGCGATTTATTCACAGTAAGGTCATTGATTGATCCTGGTTTTCAGAGAATCTTTATATCCGAAAGGATTCAATGTCATTTTCAGATTCCCCTTCGTAAAGCTCACTTCGAAATTGCTGGTATAGGTAGTCAAACGCAAACAGCAAAAAAGGAATGCGAATTTGTATTGTTCTTCTAAAAATCCAATACTAGAATTCACATTACAGCTATAGTGCTGCCCAAAGTAACTAAACAATTACCCGCATTGGGCAGGCTTGATCTAGCTGATCCTTACTTTAATAAGACTTCTCAGATTGATCTTATATTGGGCAATGATTTCGAGCGATTCAATATCGACGGAATCAAGAAAAATGTATGCTGTCACACGTCTGCATACAACACTGTAGGTATATTTGGTTGGGTACTCAGTGGTCCAATGAAAACTGAAATCACCTCTTTTTGCACCACGATTTCGTCTGAAGACTTGTCACTAAACGATGCTCTGCGAAAATTTTGGAAACAGGAGGAAGTCCCAACCTCCAAACCAATATCTAAGTATGACCAATTTTGCGAGCAATTTTAGTCCGAAACTACGATTTTCAACCTCAGTTTTTCTCGGTTCTTCTCGATATCTCTCTCATGGACAATATTCTCGCATGGAACAAACACTGTCCAAAGATATTGAGCTAAGGAATCAATACAACTCTGTCTTAGAAGAATATGTAGTTCTTGGGCACATGGAAGAATGTTCTTCCAGTGAAATAGCTTCAGATGGCAAATAAAACTCATTTTACCTACCGCATCATGCGGTTGTACGGCCTGAACACAAAACAACTAAAGTAAGAGTTGTGTTCAACGCCTCCAAAAAGACTCAGGCTTTTCCTTCAATGATGTTTTGTACACTGGCCCTGCCTTACAATCAGATTTAACTTCTATAATCCTCAATTGGAAAATGTACAAAATTTGCTTTTGGGGGTGATATTTAGAAAATGTACCGCCAAGTTTTAGTACATCCTAACGATAGACCCTATCAGAAAATTCTATTTCGTCCTAAGTCCGATGGTCCAATGAAAGATTATCGTTGAATACGATAACTTTTGGTATAAATTGCGCTCCGTTTTTAGCTATACGAACCCTTCGTTTGACGGTAAACCTATGTAGACGATATTTTGTCTGGTGGGCATACCATAGAAGAAGCAATTCAAGTCCAATCAAATCTCATGACAGTTTTACGATCGGCAGGATTTCTCCTGAAGAAAGTAACTGCAAACAATTCAAGATTATTGTCTCATTTACATTCTGACGATATCTACAATGAAAATTTCCTTCAATTTAATGAAGCAAGTTCCACAAAAATACTTGGCGTTAAATGGAATGCTAAAACGGACTGTTTCAGTTACCGCTTCTCGTCCTTACCTTTAGATCAAACTATAAATAAACGAAAAGCGTTGTCTACCGTAGCTCGTTTGTACGACCCGGCTGGGTGAATAACACCTATTATTATTACAGCTAAAAGTGGAATAATCTAATGACAGACCTTCCTCATGTGGAAAGGATAAATTTTCCACGATGGATGCTGTATAATCCCGCAGATTTGGCCCAAATACATATGTTTTCCGACGCCTCCAAGGCGGCGTATTGCGCAGCTGCATATATTCGCCGCCAAGATTGGAACTTAATTGGGCAGTTCTCTTGGCTAAACTCGTAAAATACGTCACTTGCAAACTGCATATTTCTATAACCAAAATTTCACTACGGACAGATTCCTCGATTGTTCTTGGGTAGCTTACAAAACCATATGTTGCCAGCAGAACTTCACAGATCCATGAATTAGTTCCATTGGCAAACTGGCGACACGTGCCAACCCACGACAATCCCACTGATCTGGGAACTCGTGGATGTAAGGCGCAAGATTTGGTGCACTATACGTTATGGTGGAAGGGTCCTCCATGGCTACCGAAACCGTCTTCGTCATGGCCAAAACGCAACCCATTAAATACATCAGATACTGTGAAAAAAGTCCAAATATTGCACATTTGTTCTGAAAGATCCGATATTTTAATCCGGTTTTCATGTTATCATAAAGCTTTAAGAGTTTTATCAAACGTTTTCCGTTTCCTTTATCATGGTCTTGCCAAATATAAATCTGTGAATGCACATACCACTTTAAATCTCAGCCAGAAGGAAGTCAATACAGTTAAAATTCGCATGTTAATTTTATCTCAAAAACGATACTTCGAGGCTGAGTATAATGCGATTATCAATGAAAATACGATCTCCGATAAAAGTTGTTTGAAACCGTTAAACCCTTTCTTAGATCAAGATAAGATTCTTCGTGTGAACGGTTGTTTGTCAAATTCGCCTCTTTCTTATAATAAACCCTGTAATTCTTCCCGAAATTCTCACTTGTGCTATTTATATCTTTTACATCTCCACACATTCTTAGTACACGGTGAATGCAACCAAATGTGCCGAATGGTACAAACGGAATTTTACACATCCCGTCTCAAGCCCCGAATTAAGAGCTTAATATACAAATGCAAAGTTTGCACCGTTTTTAGGCAAAAGGCATGCAGTCAAATTATGGCTCCATTGCCACCCGAAAGACGTGCTCTTACACCACCTTTCCACACAACCGGCATATATTTTGGTGGTCCCTTTGAACTGAAAAGTCCTTCTCTAAAAAAAGCACCATAAAAGTCTACATCAGTGTATTTGTGTGCTTTTCAACAAAAGCTATATACCATGAAGTATGTTCCGATTTGTCCTCCGCAGCTTTTGAAGCAGCTTTTGACTGATTCATTGGGAGGCGCGGGCTCCCCCAAAAGGTTGTAAAGGATAATGGTCGAAATTTTGTTGGAGCCAGCAGAACGCTCCTCAAAGACTTTCCTCAGTTCATTAGGACTGTTCCTAATGACATATCTAAGAAGCACTCTTCCCAGGGACTTGAGTGGAGTTTTATCCCACCTCACGCTCCCCACGTGGTCGGCCTCTGGGAAGCGGCTGTGAAAAGTTTTAAGTATCATTTGAAACGCATCACTGGTTCCCAGAAGTTCGCATTTGAACAAATATCAACTCTATTAGCTCGAATTGAAAGCGTCTTTGAACCCATCGCAGATAACTTATCTCTTATCAATAAATGGGAGAAGATTAAAGCACTGCACCACCACTTTTTAATAAGATGGAGAAAAGATTATCTGAAAGCTTTACATAAACGGTATAAATGGAAAAATTCCATAACAAATATTAAAGCTGGTGATTCGGTAGTTGTTATTGACGACTTACTACCCCCAAATGAATGGCGCCTTGGGAGAGTTGTAGAAATACATTGTGGTTTCGACAACAATGTGCGAGTTGTAACTCTGTGAACAGCTTCTGGCCTCATTAAAAGACCTATTATTAAATTGTGCTTTTTACCTTTAAAAAAAGATAGTGATGTCGTATCCCGCTAACTACGTATAAATATTAATCACATCTCCATTCCTAAAACAAAATAGTAAAAATACCAATTTCAGAACCATAAAAAACAAACGAAGAGATCGCCGAATATATCAATGCAAATTGTGCCAAAGGTACCATTCAATCAGATTTTGCCAGAGGTTTTTGAGAATGACAGTTGCAGAGAGAAAAGAAACGGTGGATAAATATAAATAGTACAAATTGCATAGCAAGAAGTCATACCCATCAGTCATGCACTTCGATGGGCACTTGTTCCAAATCTTATCATCATACTTTGTTACATCTGAAACATCCCCGAGTGCAACCGCCATCACCAAAGCGAAAGCGGTCTAGCGCAAAAAGCAAGAAGAAATCCGCAAAACGTACAACGAATAATCCAAGTGCAAGGCCGGCGGCATGTTTAAAATGCTGTTTTTTAAACAACTTACTATTACTACTTATTGCCTATTAAATTCTATTCAATTTTGAATTTTGACTTTAATGAAATATGAAGCTGAATACATATACTATACACTTATTGGATAAAACTCTAGTTCTGGTTTCTTTACTTTTCCATCCCTCTTCTGATCAAATAATTATCAAATTGTAATTTCTCATATTTTCTGCGAAATTACAATGTTGCATACTAGAGTGTAAATTATACATATTTACACACCTTTGAAAAACTTAATTCTTTGATCTATTTCTTTCACATTCCACTACCTACTCTCCTTAAAAAAAAAAGAGTCATTTCTTTACACCACCGTAATGGTACATTTGCTCTATCCTTAGCCAATACTTGTTTAGCATATTTAATACAAGAAAAGCCATTTTATTATTGAATGTCCTCGACACACTAATGTTGCCAATTTGCTCAACCCTGGTGTGAATTTTTCATACGGCTTATCCCTGCTAATTAATTATACTGCCAAAACTCTTTGCCAGCATACTATGGTAATGCATGGTTAGCGTACCACTGATATTGAACTCAGAAATGCTCATGTACTTATATCTCGTTCAGTTGTTAAATGAACACGGAATAATAATAGTGAAAACGTGTACATTAACATTTCCACAGAGTCCATTAGCACCGGACATTAAATATGAGTTTTCCATAGAAAGTGGTCGGAGGACCCTTGAACTGCCGATCAAATCCTACATAAAGAAACAACAAAAGTTGGTGCGTTCGAATAGATGGATGGTAATAGCATTATTATCGGTATGGTAGACAAGCATTCACAAAAGTTATTGGTCCATCAACTATTTTTTAATATTTTATCTTGCACTGAGTGGACCAGCACTTTAGAAATAAAATCGAACTCGCATCCAACGAAGGGGAAGTCACTGAAATAATACATTCATTTTCTACCCCTTTCCTGGCTCGCGCCACAATCTGTGAGACAAAATGTAATTTTATTAAAATCCCTAAAAGGTTAATATTCATACTCCCTCACCTAAGCACAACATCCATGTGAATGGGTCTATACATCCTGCAATATCTGAATTATATCCCAGAGCGCATTAGTTTGTCCGGAATATGTGTATTGTTGATATTGTGACATTAGTACTCCATCATTGTCATCATCATGGTACCTAAACGAGTAGATGATAGTGTAATAGATGATACCCTGAAACACTCACTCATAAGCAGTGTTGCCAAGAGTGGTGATAGTCATTACAAAACGGTCTACTAGACAAAAATCAAAATTTTTTTGGAAATTATTTACATACATAAAATTTAATGTTTATTTGTATATTTGTGCATTTATATATTTGTATATTTGTACATTTGTATTTTTGTATATTTGTACATTTATTTGCATATACATACATATATATATTTATATATATATATATATATTTTTTTTTTTTTTTTCAATTCAATTTCATTTTATTATTATTCACTTATTTATACACTTGTATAAAAGTTACAAATAATCTTATTCTTAATACTAATTCCGCGAGGCCATACGGCTTGTTTGCAGGTGATAACAAAAGAAAAAAATCAAAAATTTGACTAATTCCAATATTTTCAGTAACATGGCATTAAAGTCAGTCCAACTGACCTAGTTTGTAATTCAGTTTGAAATAAAATTTACATTTAATTTATTTCAATTACCTTTAAAATTCAACACTTATTTATATTTATAGTAATTATTGCAAATTTAAAAAAGGCTCTTTTAGTAATTTTTTTCTGCTCATCTTATTGTTAAGATTTAATAAGTTGATTGGTAGCTCATTCATGGCTGTTGGCAATGTCACTGCTAACGTATTTTTACCGTAGTCGTTTCGGAAGATTGGAATTTTGTACCTCCCTTGTGCTCTTCTCCTGGTGTTCTGTGGATGGTCAATGCATTCGAGGAAGTTGGTGTTGTTGCAGAATTCGTTAATTATTGTTGTATTGTATATGTTTTTTTTTACTGAGTATTCGCAGGCTTCAGTAGGGACTATTATTACGCATAGTTTGTCGCATATTGTTGTTAATAAATTGATTGCTATTGATGATTTCATTTGGTGAGCTGCTGTGAGTACGTATCGTGTCACTTATATTCATATTAGAGTTTGTCATCATCTTAAGTGTATGTTAATGATTTTTGTGCAGTAATCTGTGCAAGACGTTGCTCTTCCCCAGGCGGTTATGCTGTGTCTTAACTATGATTCGGCTAATGAGAAATAAGCTTGTCTGCATACTTTATATAGTAGGTATTATAGGGCATATGCCATTTTTCGTAGTTTCTTCTGCAAATACTCTGTATGTGTTTCCCATTTTAGATGTCCATCTAAGTAAATTCGAAGTAAGTTTATACATACTCGATGTGAGTAGAGCATGTTTCAATGCTATGAGCATATGAGTCATGCTGACAATTCAGGTTATGGATTGTAATTTTGATATCCGTCTGTGGCATGTGTCGGGGTCTAAAGTGCATAAGTTAAGTTTTAGAGGCATTTATAACTAAACCGATATCATGACACCATCAGTTCATTCTGCATTGTCTGAATCGCATTGCTAATACATTTATGTGACATAATGATTGCAGTGTGGTCAGCATAAGCAAATGCAGGGCTATTTTTCAGACATTTTATCATGTCATTGGCTTATATGACGTATAAAATTGGACCAAGTTTTGTACCCTGCAGGACTCCATATAAAGAAGGTATGCAGTCGCTAACTTTATCTTCGATCTTTACTCTAAAAGTCCTACAATGCAAGTAATTCCTGAACCATGCAATTCGTGGCCGTCTGATTTCATTTCTTTCCCATGTTTCTATAAGCTTGTTATGTGGAATGGTATCGAATGCTATACTAAAATCTATAAACAGACCTAAACGATGCATGTTCTTACTTAAACTTTGGATTATATTGTTAGAAAAAAGTCCTAGAAGTTGGTTTATATTCTTGCCTTTTTGAAATCCGAATTGATTTTCATGTATAATATCATATTTTACCATAAATTTGATTAGTTATCTCATGACTTTTTCCTTCAAACTTTTTCTACCACTGACAGAGTCGAAATTGACTGATAATTGTTATAATCGCTTTTATCACCACTTTTGAATATTGGTCAGACTAATCAAGTTTTCAGTATAGCTGGTTTAATGGATTCAATAAGACTTTTATTTATAAGAGCTGTGACAACTGGTGTTAGGCGTTCCGCATTCTATTTCAGATCCATTGCTCTAATACCATCAGCATCGGCATTTTTCCTTGCATTAAGGTTTTTTAATATATTAAGTAAGGTTTTTTAATATATATTGCATTTTGTACACTTGTGTGTGGGTTTGTTACCGTCTGAATGCCACAAATATGCATTATATTTCGTACATTTTCTTTGAAAGGTATTGCAAATTTTGTTGTTATATTTATTAGTTGATCGTTTGGGAATGTTTTTTTTTTAATAGTTTTATCTATAGGTATACTACCTTTCTTTTTTCCCGTAATTTCATTTACTAACTGCCAAGTTTGCCTTATGTTGTTTCTCTGTGTTATAAATTGCTTAAAGTTATATTCATTTTTGGCGTGAATTAGTTTTTTTATTTAATTTATTATTAAACTTCTTATGAATGTTCTCATTCGCTTCATTGTTTTTATTTTTTGGCCATACTTTGTACAGTTTATCTCGTATCTTGCAACAGTCGACTAAATAGTCGCTTAGCCATGGTAACAGACTTCTCTTCTTCTTTCTCTGAATTTGTTCTGCTGATTTTTCGTATATATTCTGAAAAACTTTGCAGGTGATATCAAAAAGTTCATTAAGGTATATATTGTATATTGATCTTGTTGATATCTATATTAATATCGCCGATTACTATCAATTCTCGCTTCTTGTTGATGGTGCTGATTTCCTGTTCCAGTTCGTGTATGAATGTAGCGATATTTTGGCTAGGCGGCCGATATATTGGATATTATATGTTATTATTTGCTTTTGCTTCTATTTTAAGGGTTTCGAAAGAGTTAAATAACGTACCTGCAATCGATGTTTAAGCTTTCGTTTACATATACTGCAATTCCCCCTCCCCTGCCGTGCCTGTTCTCAAAACTTGCATTGTATACATTTATACCGTACAGTCGATTTTCATCATCTGTTATATTTGTTTCTATTAATATTATTAGGTGTATTTTATTTTTGAGGTTTCGTATGTGCGATAATAATTGGCAGAAATTTTTTTATTAACGACCGTATATTCATATGTATAAATGTAAGCAAGTGATTTAGGAAAGTTTCATTTATCTCTCTTAAGTTATATGGTATTTGCGTTCGCTGATTCATTTTTTATCCAAAAAAAAAAAAAAGGGGAAAAATAGAACATTTTATTATTATATGGTAATTTTAAATTTAGAGTTTAATAATGCTTATTGTTCGGTATTTTAATTGAATTCGATTTTTTTTCTCTTTAAATACACGCATAAAAGTTTTCAACTAAAAAGTTTGGAAGTTTGTAGCTTGGAGTGTTTATTTAAATTGTTTAAAGATTTTGTTGTGTTAGTTTGAAGCATTAATGGCTTCGATATCTGTGGCATTAGTTATGACAATTTGCGATGCATTTTCATTTCTTCGGGTATATATGCGGCAATTATGGGTCCAAACAAATCTCCATTGGGATTATTTAGCCTTAGTTTTCGCTATCCATAAAAGGCGACGATTGTACGGCGTAAGTTCATCATTTACATAGATAAAATTGTTCGTGTTGTCGGTTTCTCCTGTTACAGCATTCGCTCCAATCCGATGGCCTTTTAATTTTCTCATCAACTCTCTTTTTTATTCATCGAAGAAAACTAAATAATGATTTTTTTGTTTCTCTTGATGCGATAAGCTTTGGTCACATCCGCATCGCTAATTTCCACTGCCACCGATGTTGTTATACTTTTAACAACGTTTTCTTTATTGTTTCATCACTGACATTAGTTATTTCCATATTTCTATCTACTGCCTTTTGCTGAAGTTGGTTCAGTCGCTTGTCCATCTCCAGCAATTCTTTTGACCTTTCTTGATCTCTTTCTTTCAAGTCCTTTACTAGCTCAACCAATATTGCTACCGTCTCATTTAACTTTGTGAGAGCATTTGCCAGTTGAGCTTTCATTTCGTTGTTAGTCTTACTGGGGGCGCTCATATTCGTTGCTATTTCCTGCATTGCTAATTTCACTTCTGCCTTTCTGACTTTAGCTCCGCTGTTTCTGATTGCAGTAAACTTGGGTTGTTGCTGTTGTTGGCATTCGAAGATGTCGCTGCCTCTTTGAATCGTTTGCTGCTATCATTACATCGTGAGCCGTCCTCATCCCTTTGTTGTTTTTTTGATGAGCTTGTTTTGTGTTTTCATTATACACAAAACTTTGGTAAGCATTGTTGGGAGATTTGTTACTCGGTTTACACCGATGACATTTCCATGAAGTTTTTCTCTCACTACCCATTCCATCATGTGAGCTCTCAGAGATTACAGTGCATGGACTGACGTGATAGCTGTTGTTGCAATTGTGCACTTTACATATTTTTTGGTTACTATAAGATTATTGCAGTGATTGCATACTAATTCGGGCACGGTTAATGACATAACTATTTTTTTATTTATATTGTTTAGTATATGTCAACACCACAACGATTCAGACTCTGATTGAAAAAGTTAGAAAGTTTTAAAGGCTTCAATTTGATTTTGTAGTCAACTACAAAAACCGGATTATTTTGGCACAGCGAAAACAAGACCGTTCACGTCTACGTCTACAGGTGGACTGCATTGTATTTTTGTGTATTTGTATATTTGTGTATTTTTATATTTATAAATTTGTATATGTGTACATTTGTATTTTTGTATATTTGTATATTTGTACATTTGTATATTTGTATATTTGTATATTTGTATATTTGTATATTTGTA
>JAHXMU010000659.1:858542-870559 GCA_019455685.1 Philornis downsi
TGTATATTTGTATATTTGTATATTTGTATATTTGTATATTTGTATATATGTATATTTGTATATTTGTATATTTGCGTATTTGTATACTTGTATATTTGTATATTTGTAGATTTGTGTATTTGTGTATTTCACTTCCTGATTGTACATCAGAGAAGAGGAAATTTTTCAAAATATGATAGTGTAAAACGGGACAAATTGTGTACCGTCGTACAGCTCAAACAGCTAGAGATAGAATCATATATATTTTTGTCCATGTTATACTCTTTCATATTTTTCAAAATGTTTTAGGGACAAAGGAGAGCTAAAAAGAGGCAAATCTTGTACTATCGCCGATGTGAAGCGGCTAGAGCTTGAACAAGAAAAACTGGTGCTCTCATCATAATGCGAAAAAGGTAATCTACAGCAAACGATTGATTATATATTCACATAATGGTGGGTATCGGGACTAATGGTATCATCAAATAAAACAAAGGATAGAAGATAATCAACATTATGGTGCCTATTCTTCTTACAGAATAGGCGCGTAGCAAGAAAATATGTAAAACAGTGTTCTGCTTTAGGTGTAGATGAGGGTAGAAGAGCCAAAATCAATAAATGCTGTTTATATACTATTGAAACAAACAGTCGAAATCAAAGCCATGAAATTTGGAATTAGGGGGTCATAATTTGGGCCGTCCCATAAAAATTTACTAAAGCTGGAACCACCAGTGCATCCTCTTGAGACATAGTCAGGCAATGTTAGGAAGTACTTTGAAATAAATGGCACCGTTGCCTGGAGCAGAACGGCAGAATCTGAAGCCGTGAAGTTAGAAGTATGCATTCTGTCATGGAACAATGAAAACACAAATCTTGTGAAATTGAACAGGAAATAAATAGGCTAAAAATTGAACCAGAACACGGGCTGGAGCAGAAAATACCGTACTTAAGGAGCATGTTCCTCTAACGAATTTTACAAAAATCTCATTTTCAAGGAAAAACTATAGGCAAGAAGAAATGAGAAACATTGCTGCCGTCTAGACTAAAGAACTGCAGTGGTAATAAAATAAGCTATATTTTTTCGATATTTGAATAATTAGGAAATAGAACGGACATGGGGTAACAAATAGCATCTCCCTTATTAAACCGCTGAAGTTAGAATCATAAAAATTTGCAATCTCCCTCGGCAGTGCTAAATAGATTGCGGAGGAATTCAACTTCTAAATTGTTTTTTACTTAAAATATGGAATCATGCTTACGAAATTACTGAATAGGCTTTTCTGCATAAAGAGGACAAAGTTTTAGTCATCAAACTAGTAGAATATATTCAAATATGCGCGCAATGAAGATCAAATTTCTAAAAATCCTATTTTTAAGGATAAAATGGGATCAAAGATGGGACAGTACAATAAAAGATGACCGAAGCTAAAACCATCAGTGCACTTCTATTAGGTCGTAGATGTTAAGACCTATTTTGAAATTCGTTTTCTCCAGATATAAACAAGGAGGCAAGAGTTCATATATAGCACAGTCGTCTGGAGTCAAATGCCAAATATACCAAATACAATAAATTTGAAGCAGACTAGATCTGAAGCTGAAAAGATCAATCTTAAAGTGCACGTTGCTCTTGCGGCCTGTCCACATGGATTATATAGGTACACAAGTGGCATTTTCAGGGAGCAGGTGCAGAGACAATAAAGTAAAGTGTATTGTCCAAAATATGAATTATCAGGATCTCAACCGGATGTGAAATAAAAAAGCAGCATCTACCTGATTAAACCCTCGAAATCGGAATCGTGCTAATAGGCAGGCGCCTCAAATTCAATTTTCGATTTAATTTTTATTTACAATGTGGAATCAGGCGTACGAAGTATGGGGCAACCAAATTACAACGCCCCCTCCAATTAAATGATTGAGTTGACCCATATACTCTTACACTTATATTTTTGAATGAGTTGTTCAAAAAGTCAACTAAATTTGGCATATGAGTTAGGTAAATCAAGTAAATAATCTGAGAACGAAAATGGACACAATTGTTGCCTTCATTCTGGATTTATCGAAATTTTGTTTTACCTTCTAATCCGTAATTAGTAACCAGAAGTTAGTTAAATTCTTGTCAGTTGTATTGACATATAATGCTGGCTAAACTCCGACATGCTGACCGAATAACAATTGATAATAACAGTTGGCCTCATACAAATTTCATTCTTTAACCCATATTTTGCAAGTATAATTTAACTTATATCAGGCATTTAGTACTGCAAATGAAAATTGGGTAGATTACCCCACCCCATAGGGTGCGACGGATACACATTTGAGATAGATCTGAGTAATGGTATCACTTGAGAAAACTTAAACGTGTTTGGCGCAAATGAACTTCGTTGGAAGTAAACTCGGAATGTTTATCATAACCTGCTATTTACACGTACCCAAATAAAAAGACTGTTGCACTATTTATGAGAAAATATTGCACTATTTTGTTATCATTATTGTTGTGCAATTAAATTTTATTTCATTTAAACAGTTTCTTGTGCAATTTGATACCATCATAGAGGGATACGATGTTTTAGAAAACGTTTTGATCCCGGGAAATTGCGCTCTCTATATATATCGTTGGCCTTTACTGTCGGAGCGTCATAAAGAAGCATTGCCCCATGGGGCTGTACGAGTATGAGTCGATTTGATATGTAACTTCAACATTGCATTCCCATGACATCCACACAATACATTACAGGCTTTAATTAATTTGGTTTAAGGCTTATGACTTCTACAAACCTCCAATTTATTAATTTTATCCTTATACAAGCACAACTTTTGAAAATTCCAAATTGAAATTCTTGGTGTGGGTTGTCTTGACGACTTTGCACAGCTTTCTACTGGCCATGTTATTACATGTCAATCGCAAACATTTTGTACATTACACGGTGAATCATAGAAGGATCAAACATAAAGACTAAGTGAGCGAGGCAGTGCGCCGTTGTTTGTGAGAAGCGAGTGCGTAGCGGTAATTGTGCCATTAGAACTCATTTGCATTAAATACACTTTCACATTAATATTTAAATTGCAAAGCACTTGAAATTGTATTTTGAATTATGCATGTGTAAACTGAGGTGTAAAGGGTGCCCACAGTTTCTAAGTAAATAGAATTTGTGAGCAGTTAAACAAACAGTCATGTTTTTTTCTTTTTTTTATTTCTACGTGAATACTTTTTATAGTTACGTTTTCTTTGGCGATGAACAAAAGAAATCACAAAATTAAGTAAATCAGAGTTTGACGAATTCAGATGAATATTAATCATTTATCGTGGATATTTCATAAGTTTTAGTAGTTTTATAATGTTGACTTTATTGTCGACTATTTTTAAAACAAAATCACTACAGACAAAATGGAGAAAATTCGGGGAACAACATTATCAAAATGGTACACAAGGTCAAACATGTACCGGAGGAAAATAGAATATATTCTGAAAACATCTAAATATACGAGGACCGTCTTAAAACTTGCCGACATAACAAAGAACACAAAAAAGTGGGAACATTTTCTTTATTTTTCAACATATCACGCATACATATATAATATTCCCCGTTGATGGTTTTTCCTTTCTGAAGATAATCAATAAAAATAATCCCATATGCATCTCAATCCACATTACCTTGCTTGCAGATGGAACCATCTTCCCCTTCCTTGGACACGATTCTCCCATTTCAGTCCACTGCTTTTACTGTTTCTTTGCCTCAGGTGTGAAGTGGTAGTGGCTTTATTGTGGAGATATCCCCAAACACTCTACTGAAACATCTTCACTACGTTGTTTTTGCGTTACTGAAAGCAAGCGCGGCACCTATCCTGCGCACAGCTTTTTTATCTTTAAATCAATTTTATTTTATTTAAATCAATATGCGATGTACTCGTACAGCATTTTGTGAAATGCTTATCAGTTCAGCTAGCTCACGCACTTTTAGCCGACATTAGATAATCGTCATCATTTTGTGGATTTGCTTAACCGTGTCTGGCGTGGACACATCAATTGGTCGACCACTACGGTATTCGTCTTGGCAGTTTGTACGGTCTCGTTTAAAGTCTGCTACTCCCCCAGAGTAGAATCTAGCTCGGCTTTAATATTGGTTGGGCTGAAAACTTTCAAATGGAAATATTGAATTACATATCGGTGACCAATTTTTTCCATATTTACAAATTAACTGAGATCTTTTACTTTTGATGGCTCAAATAAAAATTAGAAACAACTTGAAACTTAAAACATATCTTTCATTAGGTTGTCGCATTTCACCAAAATAATTTTTCACCAAAATAATTTTTTCACCAAAATAATTTGAAATGTACAGTTTCGGGTGAGAAATAATAAAATCTTTATGCTGCTAATGATTTTAAAAACGCTTACATAGATGGCGACAAGAACAGACACATTCACCTACACTATTCTTTGCTCGTCTTTTAAGCTCTTTCTCTTTTTCGTCGCACTACGTTTTAACTGTGTCTGTAATCCTTTTAACGAAGCTTTTGAAAGCTTTTCGTACAGGAGATATTGAGTCCATGAATCCTTGGTACTAAAACTAACGAAGCTGTATTCATATTTTAATATGTTTGATCACGTCAATGTCGGTATACTGGCCGATTCATATGCTTTTACTGTCTGTAAACAATTTTCAGGTTTAGTATTCGGTACAGTTGGATTTTTGTCCATCGAGAGACGACGTTGTCATTACATTAAAATACTTCAAGATGTGAAGATGCCCTTCAACGATCATGCATTTCAATCGATTGCGCAATGTGTTTCCTCTATTTATCAGAAACATCAACACATGTTGTGTCAATCTCGTACGCAGTTTAGCGATGTCTAGCTTTCTTTGCGTTTGGTTATGTAGATTTTTCCATCCACTCTTACCTTGCGCTTTTTTACAAGTAGGACTAGCTCTGGCATAGTAAGTTTTTCCTACTGAGGCGATCTAGACTAATTTCAATCAGCTGACTGCTGATTGGCAATGAATATGAAACTCCTTTGCACCAATGACAAAGCGGATATAACCGCAACCACCACCTTCCTACTCGCGAGACAAAAATATGTAAATTGTATCAGACTTTGTCCAAATGGTAGCGATAATAATACCAAAATTATCTTTATATTGGACGACGTAGCAACTCTTGCCCACGATTCTGGACAGATTGTAGCTTCACACTACCTTTTAAAAACCATCGGCAAAGCGAATATTACTTGACAAAAATAACTCTTTTTAATGGCTAAAAACCGTTCAGAACACAAAATATCATGGCTAAAGCAGACAATTTTGGGAATTTTTGCAAAGAATCAATAATGTCGTTTTGTTTGGAAACATACCAACTTTTTGTTATACCACCTTATCATTCATGCTCAAAATCAGGATTTAATATTTGTACTCCAAAGAAAATTGTTAAAAGAAAGACTCCCCGAAAAGTCAATGTCTTTCAACGTCTTTTGCCAGTGGCAGAGTACAGAGTTTTTAAAAGTGTAGCTATCAACATTTTTGCTTTTTAAGTTTCCGTTGTTACATCATCATTATTAACAGTAGTGGGTAGAAAGTATAAACTATGCTGTTCTTTCCTTTTTTTTTAATTTATTTCAATATTATGACTGGCAACGCCACTCATCACTACACAAAAATATACAACATTTTTTATTTATTTAGAGAATCATATAATAAGTAGAAAATTACAAAGCTGATAAATTTAACAAAACAAAGGAAGAATAGTTAACATCAGTGTCTTCACCTTGACTGTTGGCTACCAGACCTTTACTTTTCCGTCTGCGCTCTTGGTCTCTGGTCAGTAAGTCCGTGATGTGTAACACCTTAAAAGTGTATCCTCGTTACAGTTACTCCCCAGACATTTAGCATTATTATGCCAACGAATGTCTGTTACTTATCACAAACGAGGACCAACTCAGAGAGACAGCTAACTTTTCAGGAGTATGAGTAACTCATGAATAAGAATGTGAGAACGGATTTTCTACCTTTAAATATGATTAAACCGGAATAACAGACTCTACACGAAGGGTTTTTTGTAGTACCACAACGGGAATATTAGGTACTATCCCATGTAGAAATAGGGAAATTGCTTTTAATTATGCGATCAATGGCTGTTGCGAGTTTTGATCAATTTTTCTGGCATTTTTATTAGTCAAAAGAGATAAATTATTTTAACATGTGAGTGAAAAACGCAGCCATTAAAAACTGCCTTCAGCACAAGTTGGTCTTTGGATTTCGGTCTGATTAATCAATTGCACTAAAAGCCTTATCAGTGCACTCTCTTACTACTTTTAAGTAAAAGTCAAACTTTTATGACATCGCTTTAAATGTAGCAATATATTCGGGACTTTTTGTTCTGTCTACTGTAAGAACATCGACAGGCACTGCCTGCACTTAGTCACAAATTTTATACCTCAGTATGCGGATGACTGACAATGTAAAGTAAAATTCAGAACGCAAAAAAATAAGCTGAATATCGGAAATATTACATCGAAACATACCCCAATTACTTTAATTTATTGAACTAGCACAGAATACTTTCTAATGCAAAGTAGTTAATGTTTATTCTGATTTTTCAATTTACCACACCCAAAATGAGATTCAGAAGACGTCAAAATTTAACGTTAATTTAACGACGATGCTCCGGAGCTCTGGAAATTTACAAACGTCTAAAATATCGGTAGATTTTCGTCATCCATTTTCGATTATCTCCATATAAATACCTTTAAAATAAACGTTCGAATATCACCGCATAAAAATGAATATAACAAAACAAAAGATGCATCAATAACATCGATTCCTCCTTGTCGAATACTGAAGTGTATATTGAAAATTACTGTTGAATGTGCAGTATTCGTCCAACATAGTTGAATGAATTTAACGTTTTGCCGATTTTTTCTGTTCAAAGGGAAAAGTTTAAAAATAGAAAAATATGGACAAATTAAAAAAGCTTCCTTCCATACCCGGGAACATCCAAACTTAAAATTTTCTGGCGTTTCTATAGGTTTTGGACAAAGTGACATCTTTCACATGGATTCAAGAATTTTTTTAAAATTGCAAAATAAAAAAATTGACTGCATATAATTATGTGTATAGATTAAGAAGAAAAGATCCAATTGCCAAATTAATCTCCAACAAAGATTTATACCCAGGCAGGTAGCACCAACAATTTTCCAAACAAAAAAAAAATCGCTTAAATAAAAAGTGATAAAATCAAAACTCCATTAAATCTTGAATACGAATCGCCAAGTAGGGAACATACTCTGATTTGTAATTTGTAATTTAATATGTTGTTGTTTCGTTTGTAATTTAATATTTAATTATTGGGAGCCTCGTATGTGAATTACTGACTCATCTGAGTTAAAAAGAATTTGGTTCTCATTCACTCCGTTTCTGTGATTTGTAAGATTTTCTATTTTTTGATAATTTAAAACTTTGGTCTTATTTGAATAAGGTACTCTTTTCAAAGTAATTCCGCAATGTGCTCTATTTGAGTATTTCCTACAATGAACGGACAAAAAGGCACGTGGTGTTTGTGTTCACGAAAATAAGTGAATAAGATTCCAGAAATACTTGAGTACTCGAAACTTCTGTTCGCATGTTTGATTAATGTTTTACAGTCAAATTTTTTACAATATAATATTTCAATAATCACGCCATTTAAAACGTATATTGAGCTTTCCTTCATCAGTTTACTACCTTGATACGGAAATATCATATACTTTAATTAAGAAGTGAGTAAATAATATAATGTAAAAAGTATAGAAAATGTCCATTACTCCAGATGTGGAGAATGGATGGATGATAATTGACGAAAAATTCGAAAATTGCTGGAGAAATTCAGAAAAATTATGAATTTTCCAGGGGCGAGTTCGGTCCTTGTTTGGTAAAGTCTTTTTTCTGCCGAGCTGCTTTTAACCGAACTGAAGAGTACCTGAGATCAAGCGATACAGTTTGTGGTGCACCTTCAAGGGATCATTTGACGGATGGACGTAAATATTTATGATGGTCAGAAATATATGTATTTTAAGGTGTCTCATATGAGTATTTATAATTGTTACAAGCGCTCTCTTTCTATCCAATTGACAATAAAAATGTCGATTTCTTGTTAAGAGAGTTAATAATTCAGAGAGGTAGTTGTGGCTTTTTAGCAGAAATTGTATATTAAAAACGACATAAAAAGATGAACATGAAGTAAAAAGATGAAGATGATTTCATGGCAACGTTGAAGAGGGTTGATAGCTTTTGTCTCAAAGAGAAGCTAGCTCATGTTTGTATTTTGTTTCATGGACTTAAATATTAAAAAATAAATTGTATGTTGCAAAGAAGAACAATTGTAGAATAACTATTTGCCTTCCCAGCGAATTAAAGTTTCCTGAAGAGAAGAGCGGAAATATCATTTTTTTTAAAATTCTTTAACTTATTAATTGTTTTTGTAATGTTGTTTTTTATTTGAACGTTGTCTTTTATATTTTTATTAGAATTGCAAAAATGTAATGACAGAACGGACAAACAAACTGTGTATTCAAATCAAGCGACTCAGAAATGGCTCAAAAAGCAGAAGTTGCAGAATGTCAAATGGCAAAAATTAACATTTAGTTCGATTGTTGATCGCATATAAAAAGACGTCAAAGACGCAAACAATTTTGTGATAAAATAGAATATTTATTGATGAATGCAGTATATCACTGCATAACTCTCGCCTCAAAAACAGTAATTTTATTATATTTGATTGACCATATCCGCTTAAAAAATCAATTGCAAAACAATGTAATGTTCCGTTCAAGTCCTAATGTGTCCTAAGATAGCTTCTTAGACCATATAAATACAGAGTCACAAACATACAAACATTCAATTTTATATTATATTCATACAGATAATCCATAAATATCTAGTTTTAAGTCATTCATTGCCTTGCACTAAATTCAGTATAATTTCGCAAGCATCTGGCGTTTAGTAAATCCAATTCCGCCAATAAAAATGGACTAGATTCCCACGCCACTAAGGTAACCCACATTGCTACTTTTATAGTGAGTTCATTGTACTTTTTTTTTTTAAATGTAGTTTATTTCTTCTTTTCTGGTAGCCTGCGCGCATAAGAATTTTGGTTGATGATATGTAGGAGGTGTATTGAAAAAATAAGGTGAATTTTAATTTTTATCAAAAAATATCTATTTGTTCATCAATTTCTATTTTATTTCCTTCAAATTAGTCTCGCTCAGATGTAATACACTTGTGCCAGCGTTTTTTCCAATCCTCAAAGAAGTTCTGATATAAACTTTTTGATAGGTTCTCGAGCTCTCTCAGCGATTCGGTTTTTATCTCCTCAATCGTCGAACAACGCCATCCTTTCATGGTTCTCTTCAATCTTGGAAACAGAAAAAAGTACAGGGGGCCAAACCTGGTGAATATGGTGGGTCAGCCATGATAATGGTGTTGTTTTTGGCCAAATAATCTTTCACAAGCAAAGATGAATGAGCAGGTGCATTATCATGATGCAAAAGCCATGAAATTTTTTTCCACAATCGTAATCGAGAAAAACAGTGAGCAAAGCCTTGACATTTGATCGAACTTGGCGTGCTTTGTTTGGTCTTGGCTTTCTTGGAATCTTCTAACAACAATTTTCAATTTTCTTCACTTTCTCCTCGTTTTTTGAGCACTTAATTCCATTTTTTACACAAAATTCGCTGCGACTTCTTTGATCCACTTTTTCGATAGCAGAAAGTCGCCGAACACGCAAAACACTTGTCTTTATACCAATCACAAACAAACTAAACATGCTATATGGATAAAACCGTCAATATATCTTCGAGACGAGTGTACCAACACAAAACAAAATAATAGTCGAAAGACGAATGTACGTAGCCCGCGAAGTTTGAAAATTCGCCTTATTTCTTGAACACACCAAGTACATGTTCCACGTTATTTTTTGACACATACTGCTTTTTGTCGCTCTGTTTAATTTGTGTCATCTATACAGTACTGAGCGTTTCAGTTGTTGTGAAATGTGTTTGAATAAACCCATGAACAACCCGCTCTGGTGATAGTGATGTCTTTAATATTGCATAAAACTGCATTCTCCTTTAAAACAAATATCAGAAATTCAAATATTTATTAACTCTGAGCCCAATATACGATAATAATGATATAGTTAAGATATTTATATTATAAAGGAAGCATCTTTTGTTATTGTTAATCATGCATTATTCATTAACTTAAAAAGTATTTAGGGCATTTCACCGTCTGGTACTTTTTAAATGCTTTTTTGTTTTAGAAAATTGTTTGTTACAATTTGACCTTTCTTACTTTGGTTCGTTACACCAAATTATCCCTCTCTGCTGTTTCAATTTCTTTTCGAAACACAGAATGTCCGTCGGGAAGGTATACTACTTCGCTTTGCCGCCATTTTAGTAAACATTAGTCTTGACAGAGTATACAATTTGGCAGTCGTGAAGTACAGACGTGGCAAATTTATTAGGGAAAAATATTCGATAAACCAACGTGTTTTAATCGTTAAAACATTTTATCAAAATCAATCATCGATTACTGTGACGATGAGAAAGTTACGTGAAATTTTTGGGAGAAACAACGTACCAACAAGACGCACTATTTATCGTGTAGTGAATGATTTCGCAGAAAAAGGGTCTGTAGCTGATAGGGGAAAGCGTGGACCACAACGTACTGCAAGATCGGCGGAAAACACTGCTGCTGCTCAAGAAAGTGTTCAAAACAATCCATTAACCTCAATTCGACGCCGTGTTCAGGAGCTTGGTCTTCAAAGAACAACTTTGGGCACAATTTTGCACAAGGATTTGCATTTGTTTCGATTTAAGATTCAGCTGACACAAGAGCTTCTTCCACAACGCCATTTACGCCGCCGAACATATGCCAATAGGATGTTACAGCTCGCCCATAACAACCCCGATTTTTATGAGTGACGAGGCACATAGTCGGTTCTGGGCAATGGAAAACCCCACAAATTATTCATCAGTCACCATTGCATCCATTAAAAGTGACAGTCTGGTGTGCAATTTGGTCAGGAGGAATCAATGGATCTTACTTCTTTGAATCTGAAAACGGCGTAACGGTAACTGTCAATGGGGAGCGATATCGTGATATGATTGAAAACTTTTTAACGCCACAACTGCATGCTTTGGGCTTGATAAACATGTGGTATCAACAAGACGGTGCCACATCGCATATAGCCAGGATTACAACGGAGTTACCCCGAGAATTCTTTACACAACGAGTTATTTCAAGAAATGGTGAAAGAAGAAGAAGGAATGGCCTCCACGGTCGCTTGATCTGACTGCTCCGGACTTCTTTCTGTGAGGATATCTAAAACGAACCAGAAACGCTTGTGCAACACAAACAAAATATTCGTAATGAAATTAATGAAGTACAGCGCGAAATGTGTGAGAATGTAATGAAAAATGTGCTCAAAAAGGGTCGCATTTGTGATGCTAACAGAGACGGACATTTATCTGATATTGCATTCCAAACATAATTGTCGACATTAATCCATTCTCTTTCATTTAATCAAAAATTATAAACAAACAAAGTAGTATACATTCTCGACGGACACCCTGCATGGACTAGGAAACAGATTTGCTAGCAAATAGTTATAAATGTTAGCAAAGAGGGCATATATGAAAAATATTTGTGATGCTATTTTCCCATTTAATTTCATGGCAATTTTTAAAGTGTTTTTAACCCGATATCGGGATAAAAATCCTACCCCAAAAACGGACAGGTTTGCTGAGTTCAGATAATCTATAATATATATAAAAATGATTTGGCGTGTGTTTGCCACAGCATAACTAAAGAACGGAGTGACGGATTTGCAAAAAATTTGTTGTATGCGTTTGAGTGGCACTTCGGTCCAATTGGACAAAGGGGCGTGGTACCTCCCATACAAACCACAAATTAAAAATCCATTATTTCTGCTCCTGCTAATGGTATTTGAACAAAATTTGGTATATAAGTTTGGTGTACATATTGTAACTTCTGCTGCAAATATGGGCG
>JAHXMU010000659.1:870569-910897 GCA_019455685.1 Philornis downsi
TGGTGTACATATTGTAACTTCTGCTGCAAATATGGGCGGGATTGGACAAATAGGCGTGGTACCACCCGAAGAAATCAAAAATTAAAAAAAACATTATTTCTGATCCTGTTATAGGAAAATTTAAGTTTTTCATATACTGACTTTATTTCACTTCTCATTTTTCTATGTATGAGAAACTTTTAGGAGAAACTCAAACACCTAACTTTGTCAATCATGTTGCCTTCTTTTCACTTCTCAATTTTTTTACTTAGCCTAAGCTTAAACTTTAAAAAGGTCCCTAATTAGTGCTATTTGTGAAAATTGTTTACGAGCCTTATTCAGTGCTATTGTGTTTGCTGCAAAAAGTGAAAATTTTAAAATACAATTAACCGTGCGCTCAAATTTTTTGTGCAATATAATACCTGTGAGTATAATTTCTCACAGGCACCAACACCTGTGAGTATAATTTCAGCAATAACTTTTTTTATAAGAAAAAACGAAGAACATTTTCTTTTCTTCTCTCTTCTCTTATATAAAAAATGAATTTCGGTCAGAAACAGTGTTAGATTATAGTATTGATTTTGTTTTCAATTAACTTTCATAATAAGTGAGTGAGATGCCGCCAATCAGACATAGAAACATTGGTCGCAGAGGCCGTATGGCTACAAAATCAAGAAATTCTCGAGTGATTGAAAGTCCTGAACATCGAGCAAATCGTATTGAGAGGAACAGCCAACAGAATCTCGATTAATTCAGTCATATGAAGATCAAACTATCTATATATATAAAAATGGTGTGAAAAATGTATAGTAATTCATTAATTGAGAACGGCTGGTCCGATTTGGCTCAAATTTAGTGGAAAACTCGGAAAATTCCGGAAAATTTTCAATTTGTTTGATTTTGGACTGTTTAAAGTTGGAAATATCGTTTTAAAGTTCGGAAAATTATGAAATTTATTGTCTTAAAATATGTTTTGCGTGAATTTTGGGCTTAGAAGTTAACGAGATAAATAACAGGTGGCGCAGCGCTGCGTTTAATGCCACAACCCCGTAGATGGCGTTATACGTTAACTTAGGCTGAGCGCAATTTGACAGGTGCACTTTTCGCATTGTCATTTTCTATTAAACAAATGTGTTATATTTCCTGCTGCAATTGATTCGAGTTTTACCTATTATTACACTGATTTCGGATACTCATATATCGCGTATCACATCAGTAAATCGGTACAAACAGTACGATAAATTGAAATTCAGTGCAATATTTATCAATTCGATCATTTTTTAAGAAAATAAGTTTGAGTATAAAAAGTTAGGTCATCTTATTGGATTGCAGCATTTATTGCGATACATTCATTTCGTAAGTTTTTTTTTTTTAATAATTTTCTTTTTAATAGGATTAGTCAACAACGACTTTATTCTATTTCAAGGAGAGTTATTTGCTTGACTAATTTCACCTATTAGACGATCAAACCTTGGACGTCGTACATGTCGTGCAATAATTAGTCAGAATGTTTGTGATAATTAAACGCAAAAGGAACGCGCTGAACAAAATGAATGGAGACGTGACCATATTGCACAAGTTCGCGTTGCACAATCACCACATCACATTGTCGAAGGAGGAACTCATCACCAAAGTGTTCCCCGGTACTATAAAAATCTCGATTGGATTCCTGAACTGGCAATAACAGCAGCTAAGAGTAAGGACGTCGATAGCTTGAATTTAGTTATTCAGAGTCAAATCGCTGGAAAACTGTATTCGTACAAATCTATTGACAGAGTGACCGACGAGGATGAAGCGACAAACTATCTGAAGGAATTTTTGAACTCGCTTGATGTGCCAGGAACTCCGCCGCATAATTTACAGCTGAAGGTAGGATCGATCATACCCATGCTGCAGAATCTGAATCATCCGAAATTGTGCAATGGTACGCAATTGTCCATCAAGAAACTGATGAACAATGTGATTCAAGCGACCATCATCAAGGACAAATTCAAAGGAAAGGAAGTCCTTATCCCACGAATTTCGATAACTCCAACTGATCTTCCATACCAATTCAAGAGGATTCAGTTCCCCATTCGATTATCTTTTGCGATGACAATCAATAAATCGCAAGACCAATCGTTCGAAGTCTGTGGGATTAATCTCGAATTTCCCTGTTTTTCGCACGGTCAGCTCTACGTTGCCAGTTCGCGTGTTGGGGACAACCGTCTTCGTTGTTTGTTTTTGCGCCGGAAAACAAATCAAAAAATATTGTTTATCATAATGCTCTCTACTGATTTCGACCATTCAAATAAATCACATTGAAATTTGAGCTATCTGTTTTTTATTATTACTCGGGAGATTATCTGAAGACGTTGAATTGTAGCGAGTCGAAGTTCGCCGGGTCCGCTAGTAATATATAAATTTAAAATATAATAAAAATAAAATACGATAATAAAAACATGACCTACCACAGCACACGAATTAATATACGCGTCTATGTTGCAAATGTTCATGTGTTTCAGCCCGGATAGAATAAATTGCCTTTCTTTGAGCAGTACCCACCTCAATATTTGATGATGACACTCCGAGCAGTCTAGTAATCGACTATTCTAATGAATGCTTTTCACACTGGTGTTTGGAATTCTAAAAATATAATGTACATATATGTAAGCTGAATGAATACGAGGAGCTCTCACATACCCTATTTTTGAGATATCAGCGAATTTGCTTTTTTTATCTTGGAATATCTGTATTTTATTTTTTTATTTATTTGTTTTTTTATTAAGGTCGAATTATCGCCCTCACCAAAAGCAAAGATTATATATATATATACATTTTTTTTTTATTTTACATATTATTTTCGAAATAATGAATTCTGAATTCTGAAATCTAGCGTTTACGAAGAGCTGAGATATTTTGTTCCAAGAATCTGTGGAGAAAATGTTGTTTGAGGTATTTTCGTTTCATAGCCTGAATCAGGACTGGAATTTTACATAGTTTTCATTCTTTGGCAGAGAAAACTTTTGAAAACCAAAAATTCTTTGGGTAACTAACAACGCTTCAGGCATCCATCTGAACTTTATCATCAATTTTGAATTCTGAGCTACATTAAGTAAAAAGGTAGGATGTTATGCGTCATTCTAAATGCTTCTGTAGCAGGAATTTCGTTTCTTACACAATGTTTAATGAAATTTTGCGTCATACAAAACCACGCGTGACCTAAACAATAATAATACTTATGATGTGTAGTTTGGCGAAGGTGTAAGTTCTACAAGATTAGAAAAAATGTTTCCATAAATCGATATAGCCGCATATTTTAAATTGACAAATTAAATTTTGCTTGTAAAACTACTAATATAAAGGGTGGCGCATAAGTAACGCTAAGATTTGATCAGTGAATAGATTGTTTGTTTAAGTCTTTTTTTTCGTCTCTTTACAGAATTATTACATTTTTTCGTCTCAGCACAGAACAAAGAACCAAAGTTGTTCAATTTTGCTTTGAAGGTCAGCATTCGATTATTCAGATTGTCTAGCTGGGCACCCTAATAGTTTTAAGTATTTAAATGAATTGCAACCCTTAAGTGCAACCCTAAGAATTATAACGAAGAAACGAAAAGAGATTGAGATAATAAGATATGCAGCACTTGTAATCAAGACGTCAAGCTAACCCGAAGGCAAAATATACCCCCTGAAGTCAATAATAAAATTTTTTTTGAAAAAAACGAAAAATCTAATTTTGTTTTTACTTCTTACCCCGGTTTGGATAATTATTTTATTCGCCCCCACACCCAAACATTTGGTCTTTTTTACCGACCTTAAATAAAATATGGCTGAACTTAAAGTTTTAATTAGAAGCGGTGATCGGTTGGCCGATATTGAGCAATTGTTCACATCAATGCCTGGAGATGAGCACACTACTTATTCTCTTGGAGTTCACAGGCAAGAGTTTATCAGGCATTGGGAAGCTTTCCGTGATTGTTACGAAGGTATTTGTGACCACGCGGACCCGTCGGAAATTTCTATTGAGGTAATAAAACCGAAATATATGTCGGCATATAAATCATGTGTCCGGGCCCACTTTTAGAGATATTTTCTCTGCCCTATACAAGGATAATGACCACATTATTAATAACCAGAAAATGTATTACTTAATGAAAAAAACAGAAGGCGAAGCACGTGATATTATAAAAACATGCCCCACGACTAATGAGGGTTTTGCGATGGCATGGCAGAATCTAATAAATCGTTACGAGAATAAAAGGGTTCTCATAAACGCCCAGTTAAAAACACTTTTCAATCTTGCCATTGTCGATAAAAGATCTGGTCCCACTATAAAGCGATTGCAGCGAACTATCAATGACTGCATAATAAATTTATCATTATTGGGAATTGAGACAAAGAACTGGGATGTAATTTTTGTGCTTATCTGTTCTACACGACTACCTGAAGTCACCGTCGGACTTTGGGAGCAATCCCAGGGGACCAGCTCCAATTTACCCACCTGGGAAAATATGGACAAATTTCTGACCTCAAGATATCAGGCGCTAGAGTCCGTTCACGATATCAGAGGAGCGCATAAACCGAATCCGCCTTCGAATATCGGTCATGTTAGGAAAAATTCAAATGCTAAGAATCGAACGGAAGATTGTAGAAAATTTAAAAGTTTTGTTACCACGGTTTCCGTTGATAACACTCAGCGGAATACAGTCCCATCTAATACTTCCCAGCAGAAATGCCCCTTATGTTCCGAACCCTATTCACTTAGATTATGTACAGAATTTCTACAAATGTCTGTCGAAAATCGTATAAATACGGTAAAGGGCTTATTGTTTAGCATCATCTCACACATTCAGTACATGTAAGAGCTCAACTGTTTGCTATCATTGTAAACAGAAGCATCACTCGTTGCTTCATCGTACGGGATCTTCGCAACAACCCGGTCGAAATCCCAGCGAGCTCACTGGAAATTCTCAAAATATGGGAATTCCAGCCCGCTTAGACGCTGTTGATCAACCTCCGACATCAGCGGCTGCCCGTTCAATGCAGACATTTGCAACGCAGTTGAAAATGTCGCCATACTCCACGATCCTTTTGGGAGCAACTGTTGTTGAAGTATGTTACCACGGTGTGAGATGCTCAGCTAGAGCCTTAATAGATCCTGCTTCTCAGGCCACATTTATATCGAAAAAACTACAGAAGAAACTTGAATTGCCTCTTTTCACAGCCCCTACAGCAGATATTGTCGGACTTAACGGTGCGATAGCCGCAAAATCGACTAAAATCTGCAATTTATCGATAGGGTCTCTTATTGATCCGAATTTTGAGGTATCCACTGATGCCTATGTAGTAGAAAAGTTGACTGGTCGTCTTCCTACATTTTCAGTGGCCCAATTGGTAAATTCTGATTTACCAGAAGTCACGTCAAGTGACCTGAAGTGTTCGCATATGGACTTATTGCTAGGCGGCGACGTATATATTTGAAAATTATGCTTGCTGGCGTCCAGAAACATCCGAGTGGTGACCTCATTGCTCAAAAACGGTGTTTGGCTGGATTTGAACGGGCAAAATCTCTCAACCCAGGCCATTACAATCATATTACAACCACCTGGAGTTGAACGATCAACCCTTACGATTTTGGAGATTGAAAACGTGCCGAATCCGCACATAGTTTCTGAGGAAGATAAATTCTGCGAAGAGTTGTATCGTCGTACAACATATCGCAACGAAGATGGCCGATTTGTCGTATCACTGCCTTTTAGATGTGAATACACCATAAATATGCAGTTAGGACTGTCCCGAATTGGATCCATTTCGCAGAAATTGCGAAATGAATCCCGTTTACTTAAAAACCCCAATCTTAAAGCCCAGTACGATGGAGTACTGAAGGAGTATTTTACTCTGGGTTATAGGACCAGACTGAGTGCTAGCGATACTCAGAATCAGATTTCGTCGTATTATCTTCCTCACCACTCTGTATTCAAATCGGACAGCGCCATCACCAAGCTTCGTGTGGTGTTTAACGCCTCTAGCCCCTCGTCAAATGGCGTAAGCCTTAATAATATTTTATATACCGGCCCCGTTTTACAAGCCGTTTTGACGGTACTAATCCTTAGATGAAGATTTTTCCGGTATGTGTTCAATGCGGATATTGAAAAAATGTATCGCCAAATACTTGTTCATCCCATACAAACCGCCTATCAGAGAATAGTTTACCGCGATCATCCAGATGATGATATTCAGGATTTTGAACTGAATACGGTGAATTTTGGTGTCAATTGCGCCCTCTACTTAGCGATACGGACACTATTTCAACTTGCCGAGAATTGCGAATCTCAGTTCCCATTGGCAAGTGAAATTATTAGATGTCACATGTACGTCGATGATGTTTTAGCTGGTGCTCATAGAATAAATGGGGCTATTCAGAGTCGCAATCAACTTGTTGATGTGCTAGACTCTGCTGGTTTTCGCCTTCGCAAATGGACGGCTAACACTCAAACTTTATTAGAGTGTTTGCACCCGCAATATGTACATGATTCTGAATTTTTAAAAATTTCTGATGCTAGTACCACGAAGGCTCTGGGTTTACGTTGGAACGCAGGAAAAGATTGTTTCTTTTCCAAAGCCGTTTCGGTCCCTAATAAATCATCAGTCACCAAACGAGCCGTTTTGTCTGAAATTGCCCAATTATTTGATCCTGGCGGATGATTGGCCCCGAAAATAATAGTCGCAAAAATTCTAATTCAACAAGTTTGGAAAGACAAAACTGGCTGGGACGAATGCTTAAAACCCATGACTCTACGCAAATGGCATGAGTTTTTAGCCGATTATAGTGAGATCGAAAGGATCGAGATCCTCCGTTTGATTGACTACAA
Source organism: Philornis downsi (assembly GCA_019455685.1). Taxonomy (NCBI): domain Eukaryota; kingdom Metazoa; phylum Arthropoda; class Insecta; order Diptera; family Muscidae; genus Philornis; species Philornis downsi. The sequence continues at coordinate 877,403 of JAHXMU010000659.1, forward strand.
CCCAGGAAATGAAGTTCAACTTCATGCGTTTCATGCACTATACATTCGCATTAAAAACGCTGTCGATGATATCACGACACATTTGCTAGCTGCAAAGATTAAATTGGCGCCTATCAAGGTTGAGACTTTGCCCCGTTTAGAGCTCTGCGGTGCAACTCTATTAGCTAGAATGGTCGAATCTCTTCGTAAAGAATTGAGAATCGACACCATTCCAACACATTATTGGACAGACCCTACAATTGTCTTGTCGTGGCTTCAGAAGCCCCCGTGCCATTGGCCCACCTTTGTAGCGAACAGAGTCTCTCTCATAGCGGAGAGAGTCGGTACTGATAATTGGCATCATGTCGTTTCCCTTGACAACCTGGCAGATATTGCGACTCGTGGCATTTTAGCACGAGATTTAATATCAAGCACACTATGGTGGAACGGCCCCGTCCTCAAAACGAATGGCCTAAATCGAATTTCAAATTAATGACGAATCTTGAATCTCGACCAGTTCGAGTCCATTAGCAAAAGATATTCGAGACCGAGGATATCTTGGCCCGCTTTTCAGATTTACAGCGAGCTATGAGAGTGCTAACTTATGTATTTCGATTTTATCATCGAGTACACCCGAAATATAAGGTCTCGCACTCGTATTCATCGTGCAATATTGAACGAAATGAGATCAATTTCGTGAAAGGACGCTTGATAATTCTTTGCCAGCGTCGCCATTTTCCCGAATATAATATACTCGAGAACAAGGCTCGCAAGTCTCAAAAGAGCCCCCTTATAAACTTTAATCCTTTTCTTGACTCGAACGGATTTATGAGAGTGAATTGTAGACTGGCGCTGTCACCAACTCTAACGTACGATGAAAGATTCCCCAAAATTCTCCCCTATAATGGCAGGTTCATCAAATTGTACCTGGAATATGTCCACAAAGCGTCAGTGGAAACTCATTGATGTTAAGATTGATGAGATTAGAATTTTGGGTACCTAGACTGAAGAATCTTGTTAAAACTATCATTCACAATTGCCGAGTATGTGCCCTGTACAGAAGGAAAGCCGTTGATCAAATTATGGCCGCCCTCCCTTCGGAAAGAATATCTCTTTCACGTCCATTTACATGTACAGGTGTCGATTTCGCCGGCCCCTTCGAAATAAAGTCGTGTATAGGTAGAGGTTGTCGAGTCACAAAAGGATATGTTCTCGTCTTTGTTTGCTTTGCGACAAAAGCATTTCATCTTGAGGCAACTAACGATCTATCAACAGATTGCTTCATAGCTGCCTTTTCCGATAATGGGACAGCATTCGTTGAAGCTTCCAATATTCTTGGTCGAGACCAAGCCCACTTTTTGACTGACGTAAAGCGTCAATTAATATCTAAAGATGCCTTCCAACTTATGGAATGGCATTTTCTACCCCCTGGAGCTCCGCACATGGGAGGCCTATTGGAAGCCGGAGTCAAAAGCTTCAAAGCTCACCTCAAAAAGATCTCTAACACCCAGAGATTCACTTTTGAGGAATTTACTACCATGCTTGCCAGAATTGAAGCTTGCTTGAATTCTCGGCCCCTAAGTCCAATGACTGACAGTCCAAACGATTTGGCACCTTTGACTCCTGGACATTTTCTTATAGGCTCCTCTTTGTTGTCACCACCTGAACCTGATACCTCGATCGGGTGGCTTAGTTATGTCAACAGGTGGCAGAAACTCAAAGTCCTTCACCACTCTTTTGCCAGACGTTGGAAAGCTGAATACTTGGTGGAATTCCACAAACGTAACAAGTGGAAGTTTCCCCAGAAAAACTTTGAAGTTGGCGACATGGTCGTCATAAGGAAGGATGGTCTTCCCCCTAAAGAATGGAAGATAGGCAGAGTGGAGAAAGTCTATTTAGTCCCCGATAAAAAAGTACGAGTGGCTGATGTACGATGCCGAGAGTGTCTGGCCGAGCATCATACGATGCTACATCCCAGGCATAATGAAGAGGGCAATGGCCGTAAAAACAATTCCCGCGGCAATGATAGCCGCCCCAGCAACAATTCCGACAACAAAAAGCGTCGCAGCCGAGGTCGAAAGCAGAACCATAGACGTGAAGTGGCCACAACCAACGCCAGCACCAGTGTTCCTGCAAACAACAGCATTCGACAGGGTCCTCTGCTTCGACCAACGTTATTCATGTGCATGCTAATCGTTAATGTATTGTCTTATAAGTTGAAGTATATAAAATACTGAATTATCGTCCAAAAATGTTTGTTTTTTATTAATTTCTCTGGCCCAGTCTAGCTTCCGCTAGCCTCTATATTGCACTCCTTGCAAGGGTGACGGGGTGTCCAGCTGGGCACCCTAATAGTTTTAAGCATTTAAATGAATTGCAACCCTTAAGTGCAACCCTAAGAATTATAACAGAGAAACGAAAAGAGATTGAGATAATAAGATATACAGCACTTGTAATCAAGACGTCAAGCTAACCCTAAGGTAAAATATACCCCAGAAGTCAATAATAAAATTTATATAGAAAAAAACGAAAAATCTAATTTTTTTTATTTCTCACCCCGGTTTAGATAATTTTATTCGCCCCCACACCCAAACACAGATCATATCGAAATTTCTTTCATGTTCGAAATGCTCCTAGCGCTCCCAATATTTACCGATTGGATCGGCGTTTTGGGCAACAAGGGGCTGTCTGTGATCTTCCGCGTGATCGAAGACTTTGTGCAGTTCGAAATGAAGTGACCATTGCTCGAGTGCAAGCAAGTATTGAGATAAACCCCGAAACTTCCACCAGGCGACGTTCTCAGCAGTTAGAGATGTCTAGGCGGTCTTTGCAAAGAATTTTACATATGTTACATATTTTCCTATGTAAGATGCAATTGGTCCACGAATTAAAACCAAATGATGTACAAAAACGCATTCATTCAATATAGTCGCCGTTAACATTACTTATACGCCACTCTTTACAACAGTTTCGACATTTCTTGACCATCTATATGTACGTTTGTTCAACAAGTTTTTTAATATTTCTGTAAGTGAAATTACTAAATGAAATATTTTACGTCATACAAATTGGATATAATTGTTTCTAAATCTAAAATATATTTGTAAAGAAATAATTTTTGGAGATGTCCGATTAATAGCTTAATCAGCCAAAACGATTAAACAAAGTCCGATTTAATGAATCGGTAGATTAATCACACATTTTAATTTGTCATATCCACACATTAAACACAATTTTGGTTATTGGAAACTAATGGTTAACAAATGATTAACCAGAATTTGAGTAAATGAACATTTTATATTTTACATATTGTTTCAATATAAATTTCTTATCTCTTAAATGATATTTGAATTTTGATTAAGTTGTTAAACTTGATTAACCAAAATTTAAGTTAATTGACTAAATGTAGAACTGATAAGCAGAAACTCAGTTTATTCAGTTAAATGATTAATTACGAAATCGATTAATTTTTTTCTTTTCTTCCTACCCTCAATTTTTCAAGACTACTTGCATCAAATTTAAACCTTCTTGCGTAGTACGGTGTGGTCTCGCAAATTAATCAAAAATTAGATTTGATTTTTTTGTTTGCGGTTACGTATTTTTCCATTTGAGATGATAGTTTGGATTAAATTTGAAATTAGGATCTGTTTCTAAATCAAGCGTTTAAAATTGAATATCTTCTAAAACATATTAATATACAGGTATATTGTTATATATATTATAAAAGTGTAATATTCATATATATTGTTATACATAATTTATATATTTTCTCATAGAAATTTCCCGTTTCAGTGAAAAGTAGTTAAGAAGATAACACTTCAACACAAGATTTTGTAACATAATGTGAAGATATTCATTCGGATATTGCCTGGAAAAGTTATAAAAATTTACCGTTAAAACAAATTGTAACTAACGTTTGAGCCCATAATAAAACATAAACAGATATGAAGAAGAAGACCACAAGAATAAAACTTTGCCACGTCAAAAAGGTTTCAAACAATTGCAAAGTTTGTTCAAGGTGCTGTTTAGGAATGTGCAGACAGTTCAAAGAATACTTTTCAGCAAAATACCTTCTTAAAGTGTGCTGATATTGCCAAAAATTATATTTTTATTTTTTGTTACACCTTCACCCGGAGAAATGAAGATATATCCTAGCTTAAGTACCAAGCATCTTTTAACCAAAAACGTATAGTTGACTGGTTGGGTAGTAATTACTGTCATTCTTTATGACACTTTTCCAAATTTGTCATAGCCTAATATTTTGCTAAATCGTAGCAAGAATTGTGAATGGCCCATATCGGCTTACACCTTCTGGTACCCCCGAAATTTCATCTTCTCATTAATTGAATTTGTTTGTAATGCTTTGAGCAGTTGTCAAAGTAGTGTCGCAGAATGAAAACGAAACACGTTGCCCGTTTTGGAACCTCACACAAAACTAAACGATTGTCCGAAATTGAATCATTCGTCTGCAATTTCTAACTAGTAGGCTTGTACTAGTCCAGACGTTTATCCATTGTCTTGCATTAATAATATTTATAAAAGTGCAGACCCTTCTGAAACCTTTCATATAAATGGCCGATTTAATTTTGCCACATATCATGGGTTTGGCAAACTAAGTTATAAAAATTAATTTATTAAAATTTAGTTTTCAGCTGTAATCTTTATTTCGTGGCTTGAATTTACTGAAGTTCTTGACAATTATATAGCGTTATAATGCTGTGTAAAATGTAAAAAATCGACCAAAAACAAATGACTTTATCTAATCTATATAATTGTATTTTTCACTCAAGTGCAAGTGAAGATAGGTTGCAATGCCGCACAATAGGATGCAATAGGACGTAGGGTGAAGGTATAACCGATTGCAATTCATGTACTGAGTTTTAACTTTAGCTTTTGCGTGTAGGATACTAATTTCAGGGAGTACTTTTTGGTTATCTAAAATGCTAATAGAAATTGGTTAACATTAGGGGAATATGTAAACTTCCAGTGATTCTGCCTACAAAAGTTTGGCAACTTTGATATAATGTGAATCACTATATGCAATAATAAAATGGCTAAAATCTAAATCTAGTTGAATCTCAACCTCTTTGTTGCAACACCAACCACTGTGTGTCGTCTGAACATGTATTCTTATGTGCAGGCACGTAGTCCTTTTGCGTACCAAACATGCCGTATGAGTGCTGTCTATGCAGCACCAGACAAATGGTGAGTTCACTATGATAATTCATTTCAAGGGTTTATGACATACGAAGCACCATTTTGCAGCATCGGTCAAGCACCCTTCACCGACCGACTACATCATTTACCAGACCGATTAATCATTAATTTTTTCCTGTCAGACACTAAAAACAGAACGTAAATTCAGTGTAGCAAAAATGGCGAGACGAACAGAATTTTTTCCAATGCCACTGTATTGTAATAATTAATAGCATTTATGAATTAAACAAGTTGAACGCATTATTAACATTTCTTACTGAATGGTGGTCAAATAAGCACTATATACTTCTAATTTGAAATAAGGAAAAACGGTATAACGCGCCCAAGGAAACGTTCAATATCTTTTCGGGGTAGATTTAATCATTTGCAGTTACGCCGTTTTCAATGAAAAGGAGTGGAATGAGTTCTGTGGCAGTTACGCTTATTTTCTCAGACCAAATTAGTGGTTCAAATTGTATTTTAATTTGCTTTTTGGTCATACACGATCATTTCGTTTGTTTACATTTTACTGAACTATAAACATTCTTTCTTCAGAATAGACCAAATTTTCAAGTTCGCCACCTTGCACGTCGGTGTTTTAACACGTTTGCTGTTGATGGGCGAACTGCCTACTAAAAATCTTGAACTTTTTTATTTTTAGGTTTTCAATCGTAGTTCATTTTTTAATATACAGATACAATATAATTTTTCGCCAATTTAACTTTTATGCTGAATTCTGATTTCCATCGCCATTTCCGGCGACCACGTCTTTGCCGCCAAAAAGCTATTATGCTGCGCAAACATTTTGGCTTGATGCGATTTTGCGGCAATACCACTGTTTTTGCGTTTGAATTTTTGTCGATAATTTTTGTGCGATGTAAAACTATATGCTTCCATAGATTTGTGAACAACATGACAGAAGTGAGGCTTTTCAAAATATGGGCGAGCCGTCATTATCCATTCGATTGCTACAGCAGTGTGAAATTAGTAGCACTTCGGGCACCTAACCCTGTAATTTTTGGTTTCGCCTTAGACGTTGGCATGACATGACGTCTTCACTCAAAAATAACTTCCTCTGAATGTCTTACATATTGGATTATACCACACTAAATGTTATCCCCCTACAAACTTAAATTTGCATTTATTTCACTCATATTTCACAAATATGATTTTAAGATCTTTAAGTGTTGTGGTGTTTTGGATTAAATCAATGATTTTACTTAACCCAAGGGAAATTAATTGATTGTATTATAATATGTATGTCATGTTAAAAATCAATAATCAGATTTCTGTAACGTTATCCGCTGATAACAGCTACAATGCTGTACCAAACTGTACCAAACTTTGAATTTGCAAGATGTTGCAGGAAGAGCAAATGGGATTTCTGTGCTCCAAAAGAAACTATTCAGATAATTTAGAAACCGTTTATGCAGAAACGAGTACGTAAATAGAGCCATTGTTTCTGTAACCAATTCCAAAAACTCAAATCTGGTGTCAACGTACCAGATGGCTGAAGCTAAAATCACGAAAATTTGTGAGCGCATTGCTCTGCCCATGCAACATGAAGGAAGAATTTTTCGAAATTCGTTCTTTTAGGCATAATAAAAAGAATAAAATCCGCTACAATTGCCCGGATCAGGTGGGTGAAAAGTTAGAATCGTAAAAATTGATGTGCATTTAACCTTCCAAAGTTGGCAAGCATTATAATAGGGATTTTTCGAAACTCGTGATTTTAGGGGCAGAAACATGGGGAGAAGAGTCCAATCCAGTACGATCGCCCGGTGCAGACGACTATAGCTATAATCACGAAAATTGGTGACCTTATTCTTCTCCCGATTGAAAAGTAGGAACTTTTAAATATCTGCTTTTAGAGATAAAAACAAAGTAAGAAGGGAATAAATTGGTACTCCTGACAGACTATGCGGTTAAATCTAGAATTTTGTAACCTGGCACTCTGATCTCATCTCAAAGATTAAGCGGGAAGTAAGAATGGAATTTGGCGACGTTCTTGCTTTCAGGAAGTAAATAAGGGGTCAGAGTTAAAAGAGTAAATGATAACATTGTCCACAACAGAATGTTGTGGCTATGTTCACATAATTGGGAGTTCCCGTTCCCTTGCATCAAAGGCGCCCGGCAGGAACAGATTTTTTCGAAATTCGTACTTTTAAGTAACAAAACTCATTGAGGTGGGAGAAAAATGGTGCCATCGCCTAATACAAAAGTCCAAAGCAAAAGTCATTAACTTTTATAATATAATCGCAATCAAATCTGAGGAAAACAAGAAGAAAGGGGAGAACATAAGAGTGAAGCCATAATTATGAAATTGGGTGTAATTTTGGGAATTAAAATGTAAAAGCATGAGGGTGGAAATGAAAGCAAAACGGCTAACGCTCAAAATTGACAAAAATAATGTGATTTTAAAAACTGTTTTCCGAAATTGCTTCTTTTAGGAGTACACCAGATAAAGTCATGAAATTGGTAGCGTAAATTCCTCTGTCAAAGTATGCAATTCCAGAAATTCAGATATTAGGAAAAAAATTATGTCATCCCATAAAAATTGATGAAAGCTGAAATCTCTCTCCTCTTACGTCATAGTTGCACAATCGTAAGAAATTTGCGCCTTTATCAACAGGAAATAAGTGGGACAAAAATTGAACCGTACATTAGATCGGAATGAGGTGAAAAGGCGAAATGGATTTTACGAAAGTCGCTTTTAAGAGGAAACTATAAACGAGAAGGAACAAAACGATGCCGTCATCTGGGCTGAAATTCTGCAGTGATGATAAAATAAAACAAATTGTGTTGTTAAAAAAAAAATGCATCCGCCTGATTAAACTTTCAAAGGTGTGGTCATGCAAATTGGCAAGAATATTCCTCCCAGATATGCTGAATGAAAGGTAGAGGTACACAATTCCCAATTTAATTTATTTCAATAATCACAATCCTCCAATGAAAAAAGCATCAGCAACGTTGTTAAATTGGGAATACGTACAAGTGTGAAAAAAACCGGAAATTTTGGCGCAAAAAGTAGTGCAAAATTTTCGGTCAGTTGAACCGGCTTAGATGCATCTTTTCCCAGCGAAAAATGGGAATCTGAATGTGATTGAGCTTATTTATGTAATTTATATGAGAGTTAACAGAGACACCACCTTTTAAATTTCAATAAATTGTATGGGAGGCGCCCGAATAGGCATGACAATGATACCCTTTCTCACTGTCGAAACTAAGTTTATCGAATGCATGATATCTGCCAAGTTTAGATGAGACGACTAACTACATATATTTTCATTCACAGAGCTAATTTTACGAATTATGTGCAATTGAATGAATGTTCATATCATATTATAGCTAGAAATGCAAGAACTATATTAGGTAATTTGTACGCAAAGGACCAGAAGGGGTTTGGTTATCCGGTCGAAGTTTTTTAAGCATTATAATTTAAGACAACTGACATTAACTTAAATAAGTGCACCCTACGAATTAGGGATTGCAGGGAGAATATTAAATGGCTATAAATCTTTCAATTTTGTGAGAGGTAACAAAAGAGCCTAATAAGGCCATCCATTTTCGGAAGAACCGTGGTTACCGCAATTTATCTCTTTTTTTATCAAGCTTTATACATTTATATAACAAAAATAAACCTACTTTACTGCAGGCTGTTAATTACATGTTGAAGAGGAAACAATTAATTTAGGCAAGTGGGAGGTACCAGATGCATTTAGTGCACCTGAATAAAAAATATGATCGGAGCTAAGTTTGTCAATAGAATGATGTGAGACAAATTTGACTGAATTCCGAGCAATTCGTTGAAAAATAAAAAGCTAAGAATATATGGATTAAATATTCATTTGCAATCAGTCGATTGTTCCAAATTTCGCCAGGCATTGCGAATCAATAAAAAGAGCACATTCACTAACCACGAATAGGGAATTAGAGACCATTTCAGAGAACAGATTAATTTGTAGGCGGGGTACCGGGTGGATCAGTACGGGCCATTTCTAATTCCAACTACGGACTCTAAATATATTAGGCTGTACCAAGGATTAATAAGCTGAGAAAGTATTTACGAAAGCTGTCCCGAATATTAGTTATGCAGATAGGCATCGTTGGATCGAGTTAAGAAGTTATGGAAAACATTTGGTCAAAAGATAATTAGTACTTTAAACGACTCCTTAAGGATTTTGCGGTTTTGCCTTATCAAATGATGTATACTTCCATTTCTTTGGGTGGAAGTCTTAAAATAACAAATGCCTTTGTTCTTTCCTGAAATAATGAAATGCCTATTTGTTTTCGTGTTGATAGAAATTAATTCTGTAACATGAACGGTCCACGGTAAGATATGAACAGTGTCCGGAATACACAACATTTTGTTTGTCGAATAAATGAAACCCTGATTTGCGGAAAACTCGAAATTTGAAATAACTTGAAAACTACATTCTAAAATTGCCGGGAGGATTCTGGTAACTAGCTTTCTTCTTCAATTCCTAGTTGGTGAGTTCCAGCAGTCTATATTTTTATATATTTATATATATTTATTCTCTTTATATGCTTGACAACATTTGGAAAAATTGATACAAATACAAATTACTTATTTTGACCGATAGATACATGAAATTGAGATAACTTTTTTTTAACCCGGATTTTTGATGGTGGCTATGAAAGGTGGTTTGAAAATTCTCATACCGATTACAGGCAAACTTAGCTATTGACCGTTACAAAATATTTCGACGGAAATCCGTGACCACCAGCAATAATGCAAGGAATGTGGATCGATTCGTTTCACTTTCGCAAACAAAAGCAAAGAACGCTCATTTTAAAACTCACGACACAGTAATTTGTTTTAGAAATTTCGAACCGCCATACCTTACAACATTTTGTTTTGATGTAAATATGTGAAGGGTGCCAGATTCTTGGTTCTTTAGGCAATATTTTTTCATTTTCATTAGCGGGACCATTGCATTGAATTTAAGTAAAAAATGTATTAAGTAAAATTAAATTCCAATAAAACGGCCCTTTTGTATGTATGAAAGTGTGTTCCTTCCGTTTTCATTTTTAGAATTTACTTACCAAACGCATAACTTGTGCTAAATTTGACTGAATTCAGTACAAATATTAGAAGGATATGAAGCCAGAAATATATGAGTTAAATCGTTAATTTTTATGGGGGGTATGTTAATTGGCCAGTTTTTCTCAGGGATAACAGAGATGCAGTTAACATACTGAACAAGACTCTGAGCTACTGCAGCTCCTGGGTTAAAAATTACAGAGAAAGTATTGAATTTTGGAAAGCGGCCAATTTGTATGGAAGGTACAAAAAGAAGTGATGGCATTGCCATTCATTCCAATTTCTGAAATTCTGTCAATTTGTAGTGGAGGTATGGAAAGAGGTGAACCGATATAGCCTATTTACAATTCCTGGTTACCGCTTACCGCCGCTAGTAATCATATTTTTCATACTATAATATTTGTCAACAGGGTGCCAGATCATACTAAGTTTATAACAGGAATCCAATCATGTTCACAAAATTGATTCAGTCGTCGAATATAAAACCTATTGCAGCCTCGAACTCTAGAGAAAAAATGTGTTTTCTTTTCGAAAGCATATCCGAAAATTAATATTAGTGTTTGGACATGTACATATGTATTATGACTAAGCATACTCTCCAAACGTTTCGAATCCACTAATAAAGTCAGCCCAGTAAGTACACACGGCATCCTGCAAAATTATCTCGATAACGATGTTTTTTGTTAGAGGTGTTATATGAAAATGAAGAGGTTCCTAGCCAAGTCTTTAATTTCATTGCGACCTTGGATTTTGAATGTGTAAACTTTTTACGAACTCAACAATTTCCATATCGATTGTTCTCACATTTCAGTTATGCATAATTTATACCTTGCGGCTTCAAAATGAAAGCGGTTCCGTAAAGCGCTCAGCTCGAACGTAAAATAATTAGTTTTGCATTTTTAGCTGAAGCCACAAACACACGCACATGCTTCTACACTATCCCATCCGCACTACAACGTGTAGTCCCATATATGGTCTCATATATGTCCCATACACATGTACAATAAGTATCATATCTGGGTATTCACTCATATACGAGTACACGTACACACATACATCGAGAGCATCTGTAGCGAATTCATTAATTAGTTTAAATGGGAAAAAGTTTTAACTGGTACTCGGCTAGGTTGGGGGTGATGCGGTCGTTGGGTTGGATGGGGCTCAAACTTTTGTGAGGCGATGCTGTTTTGCGTTTCGTTGTGGTTGCTGTTTTAATAAAAAGGAGTTTTTTCGCTACATAATCTATTCGCAATAAATGGTGAACATAGATCGAAATAATAAATTTAAACTGGCGAGAGCAGCAGGGAGAATTTCCCTTCACCCACCAAACTAAAAGCATACGCTCCTCAGCGCTTTGGCGGGAGCTTGTATGAGTGGAGGCAACTTCCACAACCCATTGAATGCGGAGGGCGTTTTATGTAAAGTGTGGACTATGAAAATGGAATTGATTGTGGCACGGAAGAGTGAAAATATTTCAAGGGACCACGAGACGGAAATGCGCATTACTGGTGGGGATGCCCCATGTGGAAAAATATGAATGTGCGAGCATGTGCCTGGATGGAATGGGTACGAGTACAGCTAGCAGTTTGGTTCTACTGCAAATTGTTATCAGTAGTTAAGGATTGCTTTCACATAAATGCTCCCTTTATGCCATTTCCGTGTTGTTTTCCGCCACAGCTCTCTAAAGTCAAACTAATGCATTTTATGACCTAACCCGACTCAGTGCTGTTGTGCCACCAAACACCCTTATCCCCTAATTCGCGCCACAGTTCCGTATTGCGTCCGTATAGAAAGCCTAGACTAGCGAATCCATTGCCAACAGTCTTAACCAAAGTGAAATTCATTATTTTGCGATACAGTTCAATTGTTTACACCAACTCAAGTGGAATCCAGTTTAAACGAAATAAACAAACGAACTTCAACTCATGTTTTATTTTATGGTTAAAAAGTTCAGCGTTCACAACTGGGCTGTATGTGTGGTGTTGTTTGCAAAGTTGTCGGCCAGAAGCAGTTTAGGGTGGCGCCAACCTCACACTCGCAACTATAGCGCCGTTGTTGGCGACTGTGGTTGATGTCTAATGTTGAGAGGATGTTTACTAGGGCCAAGGAAATGGGGGCCTGTGACAACACCATGTACAAAGTGCACGGTCCATTTTTTTGCAGAATTCTTAGGATTCAACGTATTTGCTTATGTTACAAGTACTATCACATTGCTCATTACTTGGCTATTATTGCATTTTGCTTGCCTACTCCGAGGCTCGAGCTTATTTCGATTCATAATGTGCTAACTCTCAAAGATTATTTCCACCTTATATTTCTAAAATAGCGATTAGCGCGCATGGAAAATAATTTCTCTCCAGCTTTGAATGTATTTTCAAACCTGGTTCATCTAATAGATTTTCGCTGTACAGCACAGCAAGATAGATACGACAAGTTCCAGTGTACTTGGAACGTTATTCGTTAAGACATTGCTTTAATATTACATCGCTCGCTAAGTCCATAACTGCACATGTTTCTCGTTGAAATCTTTCACTGAAATTTCCATCAAAAAAACTGACTTACATATATCTTCACTCTGTCCATCTACTTTACACGCTGAAAGAAGCAAAATTATAACTTTCCGAAGTCTTTAACCTGTAAATTATAGAATGACTACTGATTTTTGGTAAAATTAACGCCATGTACATGTGGTACACTCAGAGGTGAGGTAACGCAGCACTGAAAGTGTGCCCGATTGATTTAATTTTCGTATTACTAAATGAAAGATACGAACTTGGTGACATACGGGTTGAATCGGTCATTTGTGTGGGAGACTTCTGAGTGGGAGTGGCAATAAAACAATAATAAATGTAAATTTACTGGAAAAAAACTAAATTTCAGAAAATTGCTTAATTTGTTTGGGAGGTATCAAAAATACCGGACCAATACAGCCTATTTACAATCCTCAGTTAAAAGCCTGTAACTAAAACTCCTTGTCTAAGTTCAGGCTATTCATCACCATGTTTTTCATGTATACGTTATTTCTATATACTCGAAATGGCCCTAGTTTGCTTAGACACATTTCATAATTAGTAATATTAAAATATTGCTCATATGTTGTTTTCAAATAATCAAAACACAAAAAACCCAAAAAACTGGTGAGCACTCCCGGTCTGGTCTCTAACTTTAGATGAAATTAAAATAATTTGTATCTACAGACCACGTTATAAAATATGTTTTTTAAGGTTCGAAAATTAGACCAGTTAAGACATTTTACAAAAAATAATTCTAACTATATTGTCCAGATACTGTTCAATAACGTTTACCCGAATTAATGTCGACATATAACTTATAATGCTGCAAAAAATACAACCCAGAAAGACGTATTCAAATCACCATGACCCGTGATCGTGCCTATCTGCCTGGCTAGCTGGCAGCCACCATAACTGTAGTAAACTTTTATGTAAATTTCAATACAAACTTAAGAAATTTTTAAATTCATAATTATCATAATTAAGTTCGTGTTCGCAGTAATTCTCAAACGTGAATGGGAAGATTTGAAAACATCTCAAATATTCTAAATAAACATTCAGTAGCGTAAAGTTAGTGAAATATTTTATGCGATTGATAAGTTTAGTTCTTAGAATGAAAATGGACTGCAATAACGCGCCCTTCCTGGTAGATTTATCGAAATTTAACTTTTCACCTGTACTATCCGATTGGTTGACTTCGGCAATATGCCGTTTTGACCGTTTCATTAAAAAAAAAGTTGAAAGAAACGATAGGATTACCAGGCTCTTATTGGTGCTTACCATATAAAACATATAATTTAACCCACTAATTCACAGTTTCACATCTTTAATTTATTACAATAAATTGAGCTGTGAGCGCGATTATTATTATTATCACTAAAGTGTCATGAAGAAGTCTCAACTTTGTCCACCAGAAGCTTCGGCCCACATTGGTGAGAACAATGTACCATCAGATAAGGTAAGTACGTATAAGACGACTTCTCTTCATACATAATATTTTGACTTATCTTATTTTTCAATTGTTGAATCGCATACTTTTTAATTCATTTTAATTCTATTTAATTTTGTTTATTTTATTCACAATAAGAATGTTCCCTGGTTCCTTTACCCATCTATCAACTATTAATACATTGGCTTTGTTTAATAATTAAATGTTAAGCTATGAAAACGGATAATTTTCCAAACGGCGGGTCTAGTTCTGTAATGGACAAGTTTTACAATACTGAACTAATGTATCCCAATTGCGACCCTGTGTGCACCGCGGACGGCATTTCTACTCGTTATCTCATAAATATTACATCACTGTTGCTAAATATTCATGTGATAATTTTTTTTTTTAATTTTGCAATAAAAAAGGTCAGGGTTCAGATGGATCTTTCCTATATATCTCTTGTCCAAACTTGTCTCATATCTTTTTAAGTCCATTGAACCATGTCTGATAGGCAGGCTTCCAAATAGGTACTTCCCATAGAAATTGTATTTTAGTAGACTGTTGGCATCAGAATTTTTTGTTTATTAATTTGATACATACATATTTCTTGCTGAAATCTGATAATAATCAAGCAAGCTCGTTCTGATACCTCCCATACAAATTGCCTAATTTTCTGAAATTCAGTTCCATCCGACGTAAATGTTTAAGTGTTTTCTTTTCATAGTAAACAGTTAAAAGTGCGTAATTTGAGAAAATCGACCGGCTAATTATGCCTTTTGTGGATCCTACCTTACAAATGACCGATTTAACCCACATATTTTTGGGTTCATGTCTTCCACCTAATTACTTGAAATTCAAAAAAAAATTGGTTGCATATATGAGTTTGTTAAGATGGTGTTTAAGAATGAAAATCTCTTCTAACACCTCCCATATAAGTTAACCGTATTTTTAAAACTCAAGTTTTCCCCCTCTAATTCATAGACCAAAGTTTTTGTTCGTTGAATTGCTTTATAGTATCTACCTTTGTTTGGAAATATTGACCGCCCGTACAAATGGCCGATTTTCCCATATATTCTTAGGTTCATAAGTTTCCAGCACACGTCAGTCATTTGCCTAATTTCGGTCTGAGAGTGAAAATGGCCTGGAGTACCATTTCCATTCGGGCATGAAATATTTGCCGATTTAATGAAATTTTGTTCTCTCCTGACAAACGCTGATGCATAGATTGCAGTGACTTCAATTATCACCAATAACAGTTAACGCAACGCTCAGTAAAGTGTAAAAAAATCGGCCGGATAACTCCGTACCTAACACAAAATTTACCTAATTTAATTCATATGTTCCTGGATTCATATCTTCTATTCAATTGTATAAAATACAGTACTGCGTATTAATTCAGTATATTTGATTAAAAGAATCTGCAGTGCATGTTCGGTTAGTTCCCTGACGGACATTTCAGTACTGGTTGATGAACAAACCGTGCAAAAATAAATTCATTTGCATCCCATGAAAGAGATAAAGAAGAGCTTCTCACATTCAGTTAACTTACACGCAATCTATTTTGGAATGTCATAGTTTGAGAAGCATTTACAAGACTCGGCTACTTGAAGGTTTGTTCAAACACATCGAGATGACTGCCGCTCAAATAAAAATGGGTGGGTGTATGTGGACTTAAAGTTGCGATCATAAGAATGATATCAACATGTATAGGGTGATTTTTTAAGATTTAAGTTTTTCAGGTTGGCAGCACTGGTTGGTAACGGCGTCCAAACGTCATCTGTCAAAGTGAAAAGTGTACAGTATACTCTGCCATTTTATCATGGAAAGACTAACAAACGAGCAACGACTGCAAATCGCTGAAATTTATTATCAAAATTCGTGCTCTGTGACAAATGTGCACCGTTTGATACGACCATTTTATGGTCATCATAATCGACCTGCTGAATCAACAATTCGTGCTGTTGTCTCCAAATTTAATTGTATTCTCCAATTTATTTAAATTTACTTTGTTGGACGTAAAACCATCGACTCGCATGCGTAGAGTGCGTACTGAAGAAAATACTGCAGCCGTAGTGACCATTGTTAATGACGGTAGTGAAATGTCAATTCGTCGCCGTTCTCTGCGATTGGGCATGTGTTACTTAACCACAAGGAATTTTTTTACTCCAATTGGCTGAGTTGAACTTGGTTAACATGTGGTTTCATCCGGACGATGCAGCATGCTACACTGCTCGTGAAACAATGGATATGTTGAGGGATGAATTTGGTGAGCAGCTCGATTTGGCCCCAAGATCTTGCGATTTAACGCCTCTTGATTATTTCTTGTGGGGTTATGTCAAGTCGTTAGTCTATGTGGACAAGCCGAACACAATTGAAGCCTTACAGGATAACATAACACGCGTTATTCGTGAAATATAGGCCGAATTGCTGGAAAAATTGACGAAAAATTGGACTTTCCGAACAGACATTTTGAGATTGAGCCACAGACAACATTTATATGAAATTATCTCTAAAAATTAAATTGCAAGGACCAATTTAACGATTTCAATAAAATATTTTAATATGTAATGCAAATTTGAGTATTTTACTCGATTTAAAAAAAAAAAAACTATGATTAAAAAACCACCCTATACTAACCATCGAGCCACGGCCTATCAAATGGTACAACCACTGGAAAAATAGCTCCAATTATATTCGACTGCATCGCCCCAAATCATCCATATTTCGCACCCAAAATCTACTTTTTCCCATAAACTGATTCACATTACACATCTCTAACTACTATAAAAATTTCCGTCTCATCACTGTCTTCTTTAACTGGAAAAATGCGGTTATGTCTATTTTTATGTCAAGTGTGTTGCTTCTGCACGATCACGGTTTTTTGCCTCTACTGAATAATAGAGAATTTTGAGTTGTGCTCCTTTTGTATTTAGGGTGCGATTTCATAGTTTTGCTTTGCAAAGTTCGAATTTACAACAACCTCACAAGGAAACATCAGGGCAATAACGTCAAATTTGTAATGTTCGGAAAACTATTCACTTTTACAACTACAAAATTCAATTTTCTTGAAATTTATTTTGGACCATACACACAGAGTCTTTGGTGTGAAGTGAACGAGCCATTCTGCCGTAACTCACGCAGCAGTGTATTCCCCAAAATTCTATATGTGCTTGTAGCGTTTGCACTATAGCTTATTCTGATTAAAATGTTCCAAAATAACTTATGTTTATATCACATATCTGCATTGTGACAATGAAGGAAATCACGACATGTTACAGCGTCGATCAGCGCATGAAAATCATAAAATTTTATTATCAACAGAGATTTTTTCTTGTGGCAGCAATCATCAACAAAATCATCTTCAGCGATTACATTTGTTTGAACTGCTTAGGACGATAGTAAATCGGGCGAAATCTACCCACCTTACATGGGTGCTGGGCCACAGGGACATACCAGGGAACTGCAGAGCAGACGAGCTGGCAAGAATTTGGACAACCTTACAGACTCCAGTTGAATTAGAGTCCGTGGGCATGTCCCCAGCCACTTGCAAGCTCCTA
Organism: Philornis downsi; assembly: GCA_019455685.1. Taxonomy (NCBI): domain Eukaryota; kingdom Metazoa; phylum Arthropoda; class Insecta; order Diptera; family Muscidae; genus Philornis; species Philornis downsi. Next base: position 895,142 of record JAHXMU010000659.1, read on the forward strand.
CTGCGAGATAGAGCATATTTAGCAGCAAATGGTAGGTGGGCGTCTGTCCGAAGCTGTAATCAATCCAGACAGATGTGGCCTCGCCATCCCGACCTCTCATTATTTGTATCCGTTATGAAGGGACACTGTCTGATTGGAAGAGATGCAATAAGACTGAAGGTTGCGACTAGTGACTGCGAGCTGCGGGGATGAAGAGAAGAAAGAGTCCATGGAACACCTTCTCTGCAATTACCCGACCCTGGCGAAAAGGCGGAGATCAACACTGTAAACGGATGGATGATGACAAATTCCTTTATGGGTAAATTTGCGTGTGGATGTGAACACAAAGTAGTTCCAACGGATCGGCGATACAAGTCACACGCTTGTTGCAAGAATGGACATTTTGCACAGGCGGATAGAATGCATGACTATCTTCCTCAGAGGAGACGCGAACTGGCTACTGCAATCGTGTGATTTGATTTTCATTTAAGTCGTAGTGCCTCCAAAGCCAAAATAATTCTATGGACCAGAATAATCCAAAATTTCGAAATGTTAATTTTCCAAAATGCGTCATCCCCATTGGATAACCCTTTATGTGTAATTACTTTAAAATATATTATATACTAGCTGACCCGGCAAACGTTGTTTTGCCTTCAAAATGTTAATGTGGTAAAAAAAATTAATGAGTCAAATCGATCCAACCGTTCTCGAGCTTTAGCGAGACTAACGCACAGCAATTGATTTTTATATATATAGATGAAAATGTTTATAAAAGCAATACAAAAACAACAATATATAATAGAAATGTCCTGTGAACCTACATTCATTGAGTAAAATTATATATTAGAAGACTGCTAATAATTTTGGTTTATACGTTTGTTTGCATATCCTTGAGGATACAATAAAGAATATATGACTCAAAAACTACTGGTTGGATTGATCCGAGATGTTTCAAATATTTTCATTTATTTAAAAAAACAAGTAATATTTTGCAGCGAATTGCAAGCTACAAATGTTCTTAATGGCTGTGAAAAAATCAGCCCCATTCCGTTGAACAGGTCGACAGAAAATCAGTAAAAAGTTAATTCATCCCAAAAAATGTAATTGCTCATATTTCCCACAGAAAATTAAATATCTGTCCTCTACTAAAATATTTTATTCGTTTCAAAAAAGTCGACCATCCAAGCGCTTCATACTTCAAAAATTTTAACCCTTTGTTTTTGCTGGTTTCGTTCGGATCGTTGGATCAAAATATCTGTTTTAGTATGTTTTGATAAAGAAATGTAATTAATATTTCCTGTTACAATTCATGTAAGAAACGAATGGAATCACGAAGTAAAAATTTGTTTCAAATAAGAAACAGAATCGAAGAAATAAAAAAAATAAAATTACCAATTAAGACCGAATGAAAATTGAAGACTCGTGAGGGTCTATATTTTTTTCCTAACTCTTTATAGCAACCAGATATTAACTCGAACTAAAACCCAATTTCTTCGAAAATTGTTGAAGACTAAGTGTAAAATGAATCAGGTAAACTGTTATGTGTTGTTAAGGACAATGATAAGAATATACTGAAGGAAACTGAAAAAATTACCATTACTTTTTCGGGATATTTATGTATGAAATTTGCCCGAATGATTTTTATTGTCTAAATAGAAATTTGGAAATTTCAGCAAAATTTAAAGAGCAATATCGTCACATACTTTTTGCATATTTTTAACACTAACATTTATAAATTGCTGTTAACATTGAAAAACTAACTATCCTCCTATGTTTAGAAAATTAATACAACAAGAAAGGTATACAATTTGTGATGCAATTTGAATTTGCGTGAGAGATGGCATAAAGGAGGCAGTAAATCGCTAAGTTCTTATTAGAAAATATCCTGAATCAGAACAAAATTGTATCGAATTTAACGCTATAAAATGGAAAATATGAATCTAAAAATATATGGTATAAAGTAGATAGTTTATATGGGAGTTATCAGAGTACTTGTGGCTGTCCGGTTGATTTTCATGCTAAGGCTAACATTTAAGTAACTGCAGTTCACAAATTAGGGGTTAGAGAAGAAATAATAAGTTTCGGTAAATTGGCCAGTTTGCGCATGAAGTTGTGCGACGAAGCCGTCCATTTTCGTTTTCAGTATTAACTCCACCAAGAACATGATGTGTGGCAAACTTGTCGGTATTCGGCACAACTACTTGACAGGTGTGAACCTAAGAATATGTGGATTAAGCTGGTTATTTGCATAGTTGTTTGTTTGTTTGTATGTCGTTTTTTCAAAAGTTTTACCGAGAATTGTCAAATAATACAGAGAAAAATAAATCTAGATTACACTAATAATTACGAATTATGAAGAAAATGTTGGATGTCGGAAAATTAGTCAATTTGCCTCACATCTGGTTTGGCAATCCCAAATTTCACTAAATTTATTGCAGGAAGGACGAGTTTATTAAATCGATCTGCATACATCGTATACGATGCAACTGCTTGAAAGATTTTGAGCGAAAATTGTATGGATTAAATTGACCATTTATATGAGAGGCTCCAAAAGATTTTATAAAGTAATACAATGAACAAAGTTGCTGCAGACTACAGAATAGGAGTTAAAGGGAAAAATTCCATTTCGGAAAACCGGAAAATTTGTTTAGGACATGGCAATAACACGAATTTTCATCAAACCCTGAACAAGCACCAAATTTAGCTGAATTTAGTGTAATTGCCTATAAGATACGAACCTAAGAATAAATGGGTTAAATTTGTCATTTGTATGGAAGGTACCGGGAGAGGCATAGTCGGACGGTCGGTTTTCTACAATTTCACCAAGAATTGTACAGCAAAGTAGGTACAGCAGCAAAAATTAAACTCGTTGCATTCTACATGTTAGGAGGGGTCTCATGGATGAAATGTAATTTCGGAAAATCGACAAATTCGTATGGAAGGTAATAGAAGTGACGTGAAACCTTAACGAATACCAAATTTGATTAGATTTAGTGTAACCGCATAGAAGATAAGACGCTAGAAATGTATGCGTTAAATTGATTTTCATGGGAGGTACCAAAGAGAGAATGTTTAACCATTAATTTTTTTTTTGGATTCAATCGACTTATATCGGCTCCGACAAGCCGTAGAAGACGGCACTTTTGGCTGAGCCATTTGAAAACTTCTAGCACCTACTGCAGCAATAGTAAAAAATATGTATGTGCACTTTAATTATCCGTTTTTTATGGTCTCGGGCACTTAAGCCTAGTTTTTAGACGATCTATGTTTTGAAAACGGCCAAAAGGAAGAACGAACGAAGAAAGAAATGCGTTTATGTAGCAAACACAATAATAAAAAATTTTTCTAGTTTAAGATAATACGTGCTAGATAATACGAGCACATTTTGTAATCGGAATTCTGTTTGCACAAATTTTCCGTTGCCGAAATTTTCAACTGCTAAAGATTTTGCCATAAATATGTGTCCTTCACGGGAAACGAGGAATACCTTTGAGCTACTTACTAAGCTTCAAAAATAATGTGCGAATAGAAAATTTTACATTTCAGTCTAACGCAACGTTACTCACTGTTTGATTGAGCAATGCCATTAAAATAGCAGGAGGTAAATTAAATATGGAAATGAAATGAATTTCATTGAACGTCAGCTGTTTTCTATTTACATACATCCTTTTTCTGCACTGCCGCACACTGACATCTTTCCGTGTGGGGATAACTCAGGAGCACATGTGAAAGTTGGAAAAACTAGGTATTTTCACATATCTCGATTGATGTAACAGCAAGAGCGATCACTTACAGCTAAGTTTTGATGTTTGTGAAACTTTTGATTGAACTGTAATTTCCAATTAATTGCTTGCACGTGTGGCTCCAGGTTAAAAACGGAGTTCCGTTATCGGTCAATACCAGCCTTTAATTAGTTTTTTTTACGACTGGTTTGTTTGAAGAACTATCCTGTTGAATACATCAGCTTAAATCGTGCTTTATTGTGAGTTAAACTAGTTTATAGTTGTTGAAATTGCTCGAAAAATTAAAAGAGTTAAAAATATTTCCCTAATGAACAAAGATCTACCGACAAAAACTTGGCAAATGTTTAATAGAAAATGTAACCAATTTGAGGATAAATTGTACTAAACCTGTCAGCGATGTCCAATATTGTACAATGTCCAGTATTGCCACTGCATGCAATTTACAGATTTGTGTGTGAACCTGCGTCAAATGCAGCTTTATTCCAGGCCAAATATTTTTTTCGATATCCAAGCCGTCACCACTCATTACGACCTTCAGTCAATTTTGTATCGGCCTCAAATACTGATTTGGAGTCGGAGGTGTCCAATTTTAGTACAAGCCCACAACATTATTTCCTCGCGTTAGTGCAAGAAGACTTACAAGCTTTTCCACTGCACTATTTTAACTTTCTGTTGAAAACCATGAAAATCGAACAAAGCATTTGATTTAACAACATGATTTCCTGTCAATCATATTTGATTGTGGGAGCAAATTTGGTTTACAGCAGAGACAGATCTCTAGAATTTCCACTATTTGAGCAGAAATGTATAAAATTTTATGCAAATTTTTTAACCAATTAAATTTAGAATTACCCTGAAAATCCTTGTATCCAATAATTTTATAAGTTGTCCTTTTGGAATCACAAAGTGCTAATATTGCCTTAGGAAATTCTCTATATTTTGCATTATCTAAATATTTACTCTAGCAAAAGAGGCCTTTTTCATGCAGTAATCCTGTTGGGTATTATCATGCATTGGCCATGCAATGGATGCTCCTCGCTAATTGAATTCAAAATAAGTTTCATCATCGCAGTGGAAATTGCAGTTAACTTAAATGATTTCAAAAGTTTGGTTACAACAGCTAATAAATTATTATCACGCAGCAAATAAATTATTTGCAATTAACTGAGTTTTCAAATGTTGTATATTCACTTGTGTATCACTCGCACCTTGTTCTGCTCTCTCTCTCTCTCTCTTTCTCCATCTGCAGTTGCTCTGTCAAAATCTATAACATCCAGCCACTGCTGGTCCTTTTGCCACATGTCCCGCTTTCCACTGGTGGCCCTGGCCTGCGCCAACTCGTATCTATGTATGTATTTGAATATAATTTCTGCAAAGTTTTCGCGCAAAAATGGCAATATTTTATGAAAATTGGCGCAAACTTTTTATGAAATGTTCTGAGGTGATGTTCAGTGGTTAATTCTGCCGATAGGGAAGGTGGTGAGTTTTGCCCACGCACGGTCTGTGCATAAGGGCTGTGGCAAGGTATGTGGAGTGTAATCAAATCTCTTTCTCAGATATCAAATAAAACGCAAAACTTCTCTACTACTTTCCCCTCATCTTCTATGCGGATTGCGTTGCTTGTGAAATTAATACTTTCTTTTTATAAAAATTTTAAAAACTTTCTGGGATAGGGAAACTTTGGCAAGATGTGGAAGATATGCACGATTGTGTGTGTGTATGCATGGATTAGTAAGTATTCATATATATTCGTTAATATAAATACATGCATGAATGTATGTGAAACATTATTATTTGTTACGTTAAAGAACTAAGCGTAAGCTTCTTTTATAAGAGCTAAGATATGGATTAAAGTGTGAAATAGGGTGGCTTCAAACAAATTGAAATTTGTATATTTTTACAAATTCCAACACATGTCGGCGTTATCCATAAGCTGAAGTATTCGAAAATATTCTCTACGAATGCCGATAAAATAATAGAAATCGTCAAGTCGGACTACCATGTTAGCACTATTTTGATTGCTCAGGTGCTAAACATTGCACAGGATATTACTTGAAACCACTTGAATAATGCGTGATACAAAAACAAATTTGATATAACGAGCTAACGCAGAGAAACCCTGTTGAATCGCAACAAAATCGACTTATTTCTGAAGCAGATAAAGTGGCGATGAAAACTGGATCACTTGTGATAACATCAAGTGAGAATGGTCGCAGTCGAACCGCGGCGAGCCATTTGTAAGGGCCGTACCAGAACGGATATGACAATGTGCTCCACATTAATTCTGGCATACTACTGTACTAAACGCTGAACCCTGTTCCAAATATGTGCAAACAAAAGATATGAATCTAAGAATAAATATGTTAAATCGGCCATTTGTATTGAAGGTATCAGAAGGGATGTAAAACCAGCCAATAGCCAAAAATTTAGGTCACGTGTGGGAAGTTCCAGAATGAATTTGCATTTTGAAAACATTAGGCTATGTTAAGCTTTAGGATTTACGGCAATTATAGTGTTCACCAGCCAGCCAGCCATCCAGACAAATGTATTTGAGAACTTTATGAGTCTATTGAGTGGTATACAGCCGTCTGGTTTGGCGACTGGCTGGCTGGCATGTCCTCTCTGGTATCTCCAATACAAACGATTGATTTGACCAATATATTCTTGGTTTTATATTCCTAAAACACTTATATGGATACAAATACCCGTTTTAACTCATATATTATTAACTTCCTTGCTTTCAGCCAGTTGCAGAGAAATCAAAAAACAAAAATAGATCGCATTACCCTGCCCTTCTGGTACCTCTCACAATACCCCCCCTTCTTTGGACACGATTCTCTCATTCCAGACCATTGCTTTGTTGGCAAATTGTTTACCACTGAGCCATTTTTTAAAGTTCGGAAATAAAAAATAATCCGAAGCAGCAAAATCTGGCGAATAAGATTAAGCAATTCAAATGTTAATCCATTAAATTGGCCATTGCAATAATGGAAGTGCGAAATGCGTCATTGTCTGTATGAAACAGCATTTTCTTCATCGGACTGTTTTTCATAATTTTATCACTAAGATCTGCAATAAATTAGTATTATATTCTTCGTTGATGGGGTTTTCTCTCTGAAGATAATCAATACAAATAATCGCATGCACATCCAAAAAAAAAAAAAAAAAAAACAGATGCCATGACCTTGTCTGCAGATGGAACCGTCCTCGACATCTTTGGACACGATTTTAGTCCACTTCTTTGACCGTTCCTTTGTCTCAGGCGGGAAGTGGTGGACCCATGTCTTATTCATGATGCAACGGGTACAGTGCAAGCTATAAAGGTATTTTCAAACACGAAATGCTCTACTGTGGAAGCCTTTTGAAACGTCCGAATCATCATCTTAATTTTATTATTTTCTCTGCGGTACGCAAATTAAATGGTGGATATCGTATCATGATTGGGAAGAGATCAATCATTTCTAAGCAAGGATTATTACTTGGATTTAGTTATCCAAATTGAAACTATTCATAAACTTTATTTTGATTCCGACAGCCGAATCGTATTCAATTTAGATTCTGGTTCTTGTGTCTGAATCCAAGCTAAAACTAACAACATGAATGCGAAAAAAACAGCAGTAACTTTTGATTTCACCAAGAAGTTTAATTTCTTTTGGAAAATTTCAATTCAAATAACAAAATGTACGAAATATATAACTCGCTGTCAATGTATCGTAAATTCTGAAAACGCATTATTTGAAGCATTTTTATTAGTTTCATTGAAACAACCCCGATAAAACAATGAAATGGATCCAAAAATGAAGAGACAATACTGCTCCCGAATATAATGAAATAATTTTTAAACATGAAATGAAGTAAGCTCTAAAAGTTTGGACTTTATTTCATAATAAAATAATTGCCAAAAACCAATAAAGTTAGCCCCAATGAAATAAACCTCAAAATAAATTATATGATATCCAAATTAATATTAACTCTTAAAGTGACATATTTTTATATTTACATGCTAATGCATATTATTTTACAACTATGCTTGGACGGTATCTTTATTTGAATTTAAATATTCTAATAAACAGACAAATCGCCTGATTTTTGCTTGGTGGAAAGAAGACAAACGGAAAAGTCTGTGTCAATTATATATTTAAGTCGCAAAAGTTGCACCGCTGAAATATAGCGGAAAATTGTAAAACTTGGTGGGAAGGATGACGTATCTGCGGCGCTTTTTGTAACATATTTCAGTAAATAACATTAATGAATCACTTGGGAAGTGTATTGAATATCTTTGTTCGTTAATGCAAATAAAATGCTGCGAAAAAGTTTTGGAAAATACAAAATTTCGCCATTTATTATACGAAATTCTTGCCAGCGGCGCCTTTTTATCACTGTTTTACTATGTTGCTTAATAACGTAAATATTATCATTGTGCAAGCTGCATTGAATGAGAAACACTTTCCACTTTCCTTATACTTTGTCTTAATCTTATTAATCATGGTGGTCATGATGTCGAGTTCATTTTTCAAGAATTCCCCATTCATTGGATATATTCGAGATTTGCATATTTTCCCATATCATTTGTAATGCACATTATTGTTATGTTTGAATTTTGTAGTATACGATATACAGTCGAACTTTTCTATAACGTAGCAGTTGGGGACCGTCAAATTTCTGCGTTATAGAGAAAATTCGTTATAGAGGAACTTCAGATTTTTTTTTAACGAGGTAAAGAATATTTATTAAGACAAAAAATTTGTTTTTCATGAACACATTCAGTTTTTTTTTATATAGACATATGTAAAAATAAAAGAAAAATAAAAATTTTGTATTCAGAGAAGAAAACCATTTAAATTTTTATTAAAATGTATCAAGCCAAGTTTTTATATGGCATTAAAGAAAGATCTTATTTTCGTTTGTTTTTGATTTTTCCACCTTTCTTCGTCAACAAAGCTTTCACAACGATTAAGAAGGGAAAAAATATCCCCAGCTACATTGTTTCGAGATTCAAAAAAGGTTCGTATCGTGTTAAAAGATGATTGTACTTGGGAAAATGAAGGCAATTCTGGAACATTTTGTTCTATGTCGGATTCTTCATCGTCTGATTCTGAAAGAAATTTTGGTTTATTAATTTATTACTAATATTTCTCTTTTTTAAATAGGAACACACCTATAACTCCATAGTGACTGGATAAAACGCTCTGTAGAATATCTTCATCAGAAGGATCTTTCATGGTGACTGTGTCGCAATCAACATTTAAGTAATCTTCAACCGCTACACCTTCAATATTAATTTTGTTTGCATATTAAAACCATAATTCAGACAGATGGGCATTATTTTCTTCTATATCTTCAGTTTCTTGAGAATTTATGGGAAATCCAGCTTTTTTAAAACAGTTAAAAATTGTTTCACTTTTGACATCTATATTCCAAGCTCTGCTTAAATTTCGAACTGCATCAAGTAAATTTATAGCTACTGGATCTTCATCGGTGCTGTAGGTTAATATTTTCTGTAGAATTCGTTTTCTGTAATGATGGTTTACATTTTGAATAATTCCCTGATCCATTGGTTGTAAAGACGTTGTCATGTTAGGAGGGAAGTAGGCAAGATTGATGTTTTTTAGCCTACTTTGGACTGACTTGGAGTGTACTGGGCAGTTGTCAACGAAAAGAAGGATTTGCCGCTTTTGAGCAGCAAATTTTTTATCTAGGCTTATGAGCCACTTATTGTATAACTCAGTAGTCATCCATGATTTTTGGTTGTTCTCATAGTCCACTCCAAGATTTTTTAGTCCTTTAAAGCAGCGCGGATTTTTGGCACTTCCAATAACAAGCAGCTTTAGTTTTTCTGTCCCAGTCATGTTGGAACCTACCATTAAGGTGATTCTGTCCTTGCTCTTTTTTCCTCCAAAACAGTTCCAAAGAGTTCGGGAGGGTAAGCATTTATAAAACAGGCCTGTTTCGTCTGCATCAAATATATCGTAATGATCATATTTTTCGATTATGTTCGGTAACACGTTGTTAATCCATTGAATATTTAATCCGTTGAATATTTATGTCACCACTCTCTCCACAGACAACTCTTCCAGCAATGCTATGTCTTTTTTTAAATTTATCAAGCCATCCAACACTCGCAGCGAAATCGGAATGGCCCAATGACTTTGCAAATTCAATTGCCTTTTGTCGAATTATTGGCCCGAAAAGTGGAATATTTTTATGCCTTGCTGCAGTTACCCACTTAATCATTGCTTCGTCAACATCGGCATACTCACAGTTTCGGGCTTTTCGAAATTTGCCATGTGCAATAGATGAGCTGCTAGCTTCTTTAGTCTTGCCTTTATTTTCTAAAATAGTTGAGAGAGTGGTGGGGGTAATTTTAAACTCCAAGGCAATGTCTTTCTTTTTTTTTTATCCCCTTCTCAGCTTCAGATATTATAGTTAACTTTTGATCTAGAGATAAGCATTTACGTTTTGCCATCTTTCAATTATGCGTCTTATCAGTACAAAAATCTCTTGAAACTGAGACGTTGTGTACGTATATTTTGTTTTTTGTGCCAATCGTAGCTAGCGTAGAAAATGTAACGTACTTTACAGTTATATTTTCTGTGTGTATTTCATATACATACATACATAAAAAACGATTACTAAAAACTTCGCTACAGAGAGACTATTTTATATGAAAAAATTTATTTAGGCATTATAAATTAGTTCGCTACAGAGAAGAAGAGAAGAAGAAGCAGTACGTTATAGAGAAGTTCGTTATAGGGAGATCAAAATGTGTGAAAATAATAACAAAACTGTTGCGTTCACGAATTTTATTCTTTATAGAGAAATTTTCGCTATAGAGAAGTTCGTTACAGAGAAGTTCGACTGTAACTGCCTTTTTCTCAACGAATACACCAATTTGCTATTTCTTCGTTTTCGTTTTTCTCTAATTTAATAAATGTGTTGCGCACCTAAGGACGTTTAAAATTTCTTTACTTGTGGTATTATATTTGATAAAATTTATAACAATTTAATTTGAAATAATCCCAGAATTAAATGAAATAGTCTCCAAAAACTAATATAAAGAAATATTCTCTAAACAAAATATAATTGGGAATTATTTCAATTTATCAAAATTGTGGACAAAATATCCCCCAAGTATTTTTTCGTATTTTTTTTTTTTTTGTGGGATTCGAGGGCTGTTTCGAGGCGTGCAATTTCAGTTTGTGTGTGCTCACATTATACTTCTACCTCACTTTCTTCTTTACGCTGTTTATTGACGAAATGGCTAAATTTACGCTCACATTTTGGTGAAAAGATAAAAATGAATTAAATCAGGACAATTTTGCAGATGTTCTGTGATTTCAGCTTCATACGTTTGCTATAGGTAATGCACTTATTGCACGTACCGCCCTAGCTCACCCAGTTAGTGATGTCATAATCTATATATATTTAATTTGTTGCGTCACTGATTGACTGACAGATTGGTCATTGCCCAGACTAAACGATTAAAACTAAAAAAACACAAAATTTAGGAATACACGGCTATTATAGAGTAGGTGCCTGAAAAAAGGCATTTTTTAAAAATCGTACTTTTAGGGATAAAAACAGTAAACAAGCCACAAATTTGGTACTAACGTCCCGCTCAAATGACTACAATCTCGAAAATTGGTGTTCAAATTCCCCTCCTAGGGTAAGGATGCCACAAGCAGGACTTTTTCGAAATTAGTGATTTTATTTATCGGAAATAAGTGGGACAAAAATCGAACCACACTTGTACACCAGGTCGGAATGCTGGAGGTGAAAAGACAAAACTTTAAGAGCATATTTATTGTGGCCTATCCAGGAACTGGTTTTATAAAAATCGCTTTTTATGGAAAGCCATAAACAAGAGGGAACAAAAACGATGCCGTCATCTAGACTGAAATGCTGAATTGATGGTAAAGCAAGCTGTGTTGTTGGAAATTTTAATTGCCAGGAGTTCAACCAAACTTATAAATTCAGAGACATGAAAAGTTGCAAGGAAATTCTTCCTAGTAGTGTTGAATAAGTGGCAGAAGTACTCAACCTCCCGATTTATTTTTTTAAATGCACACTCACGCACAGGCACTTGTTAGTTTTACATGCATATAAAATAAACAACAAAGTACTACAACTGAAACGGCATACAGCCTAGCGATAAGGGAAATTTGTAAGTGAAATCTCAAAGAGTTTCTGAATCATTTATTCCCCAGTTAGTCATTCTAATGTATGAATTCCTTATCCCCATTCTGGTATTATCCAACACTTATTTGAGATCTCATTACTTATACTCACGCTTCATTGCAGTTCAACTATGGCACACGAAGGGATTAAATTCATTAATGTAATCTTACGACATTTATATATTAATGCGTATTTTTTTACAAATCTTTACAAACTTCATTGATTTTTCTACACGAGTGACCTCCTCGTTCATTGAAATAATTTTTCTCTTATTCAACATGAAACCGATTTTCGTTACATTTTTCAAAGCATATGAAAATTTAAACAGCATATCGATACGAAATTGGCAAAAATCATTCTTATTGAAATTTAAATCTTATAATTATGTAAGTACTCTGTCGTAACCCCAGGGATAACTAACTGCATATTCCAGAAAACATTTCGTAACTTTAGATCGCATTTACATGCACATTCGATTGCATGTATCGAGTAGGGTGTGATGAAAAATCGGGTAAGTCATGCAAGGCGTAATTGTAGTACATAGGATTCCTATCTGCCTCCGACTTTCTGGATTGCAGGTTGGATTGCTGCTGATAATTACAACTGGAGTAAATCAAAACCGAAACTAGTAATATTGAGCTACAATGAGACGGAATGTCTTGTATCGGTTATATAACTCGAAAATTTGGGGAATTTATCCCACCCCATAATTTCGAATTTTGTTGGAGATGCTTAATATGATTGATAATCAAACACACTATTTCAGCTAAGCGCCGTACAATTGTTTTTAACATAACTTTCAGAATATATCTTCAACTTTTAGTCGATAACTTAAGGTTCACAGGATTTAAATTTATGCTTACAATTTGACCTGTCTTAACATTGTGCGGAGCATAGCGTAATTTGTAATTCTGGGGAAATTTTTAGCAGCATTTATTGTGCGTTAACACCTGAAATAATATTTTTGCCATGGGTGAAAATTAATTAATTTGGGTCGTTACCTAGATGGTCGTATAAAATTTGGTCTGTAAAGTTACCGGACATATTTAAAACTTAAATTGGAATGTATGAAAATAATTTTCTAAAACAAATGTGTACTTACTATGCCCACTATCATAGGATAAGGCATACTATATATAAGACCCCGAAAAGAATATATTTTCTTGACCGTCGTAAAAACCTGTGGCGATGTAAGCGTCCTTGTGAAAATTGTCTGATATTCACAAGGTCAGGTTAATTTCGAAATTGGCAAAATCGCTTAACTTGAAAAAAAAAGAATACTTATTCATGCTAGAACTGAACACATCGCAAAAAATAGCCAATGTTAAGAATATTATTTTTTGTTATACCAACGCCCGAACGAAAGAAGATATAAATGATTTGATATGGCAAAAATGTAATACCCAGAGGTAAGCGTCTGTAGCAATCATATTTGTTTTAATACTTTTTAAGTCGATTATGTCTGGTCTGACTGTCTATTGATAACTGCCGGAAATCTTTACGAATATTCTTAAAATTTGACGCAAACAAATATTTTTTCAGATTGTATCCATGGAATATAAATGAGCCATACCGACATTCCCTTTAAAGTACCTCCCACACAAACTGACAAATTTTCCTAAATTCACTTTGTTTTAGTTAACTCATTTGTCAACTGTAGTAATTTAATTATGTGTGCTTTACACTAAATTGTGATGTTTGTGATGCATCGACCGGGTAATCACGTCCTCCAATACAAATACCCTAATTAACCAATACCTATATATTATCTTGATACCTTCCATTTACTTGCTCTAAATTTGGTCATACTTGGTACTTGCTGAGCCTTTGTTAATGTAAGATTTTTGAATAAAAATGAAGCTCATTGCCGCACGCCTTCTGGTATCTTACACGCCAATTGACCGATTTTCAAAAATTCAATCTCTTATTTTTCGAAGTAATTGTATAGAGTTTTGTTCATACTATTGATTTGTAGATATGTATATACATATAAGAAATACAGACATACATACATACATACATACATACATACATGTTTATATATATGTATACAATATGTATATATAATTGTATAAAGCAGATCTGATACAAATGTCGAATTTAAAACATTTAAAAATATTTAACTTTAAATTTCGTATGTTTCAAGTAATTGCAATGAATGCAGTCAAATTTGCTACGCATCATTCGTCTAATTTATTAAATTCTGAGAACTGAGGAATGGGAGGGATTTACAAGCACCTTCCTCCCACACCGTATTGATCGATTTAATGAAATTTAATTTTTCTATGTAACCTCTAATACGTAGACCGTATGCTTGGTATAATCTCTCTAGTAGCTCCCACACAAATTATGTAATGTAATTCACATATTCTTAGATTTATATCTGTCATTCAATTCCAGCAAATTTAGGGGTCTACGAAACTTAGTTCTGTGAATGAAAGTTAAAGTTTGTCTTCTTTTATACTTAGTGTTTTCAGAGCATTTTGCCATGTCCCTTTTGTCACCCTCTTGCATCAATCCAAACTGATTTTGGAAGAAAGCAATATATGTCAGTACAACTGGCTGAAATTTATGTACAGTTTTGTTAATTAAATCCAATATACAATACTATTGTGTAGGTACCGGGAAAGGAAATATGTCCTTTAATTTTCGACATAATTCCAAAGGGCCAACTTATTTGACGATTGATCGATTCAACGACTTCTAAGATATCGATCACACGTGGAAGAAACAAGTCCATTTGATGAAAACTTGCTCATATAACAGCTGAACCATTGTGACATTGTATGGAAAGGAATTGCGCGGATACACATGTGGTTATTCCATAATGTAAAAAACTACGATTTTCCACTGGGAATATAAGATAAATCGATATATCGTTTACGGGAAGAAGCAATTTTTGACACGCACACTTACTTGTCGATGATTCCGCACCACCACATCGGGTACCGCCTATATAAATTAACATCGATACACAATTTTCTCCATGCAATTCGTAGACTGCAGCAAACTGATCTATATTTTTAATAATAACAAATTTTTGTTTGTTTGCATCGAATTGTAATGCTTGCTAACATCGATTAATTAACCACACTTCTTTTGGGCCATACAATCTTAGACTCATATCTTAAATTTGTTACACAGTACGCAATGGGTGAACTTAATTCTGAGAATGAAAAGGATCGTCTTTGCCACGCCCCTTCTCTAATCTTCCACACAAATTGACGAATATATCTTTATTTATTTTGCCCTGCAATCTCCAATTCTTAGATTGAAGTAATTTTAAAATATGCCAGTTATATTACATAGTAATACTTGGTGAAATTTTCAAAAAACCGAAAGCATAACCTTTCTATCACCTCCCATACATTTTACCCAATTTAAACCATCATTTCCTAGGTTCACATTCCTCATTCAATTGCATTAAATTCAGAATAATTTTCACACACCAGACGTTTAGGAAACTTAGTTCTGCGAATGGGACCGCACTATATCGCCGCGACTTTTGTACAAACACATTGGTCGGTTTAGCAAAAATCAATGGTACCGCCATAGCTTCCAAAAGGATGACTTCAGTAAGTTATGGTTTTGCTTCTTTTATTCTACGTTAATATAGAATATTTGTTGACAACAACAACCACGTACACTTTTGTAAGTCAGTTCACATAATTGAATTTACTGTGCTGATTCATATACAAGATTACTTCTCCCAATTTTGTAAATTGATCTACAGCAATCTTTTTAAAGTTTTGCTTATCCGAAGTCGGGAAATATTATTATTTTAAAGCGCTATGTATTACTTTGTATAACGGTACACCCTAATTAACACCTGGAAACACACGTTTTGGTGTACCGA